>BACB01002674.1:0-23487 GCA_000338015.2 Ganoderma multipileum BCRC 37180
TTTCGCTCGCTCAGCAGCCGCCTCGCCGGGGGCTCCAGTTCACGAAGAGCCGAGGAGGAGCTCGATGTAGGCGCGTCACCAACGTACGCGAACGTGCAGCCGCAGATGCAGACGCAGACGTTCGTGGGCGGGCAGGCCGTCGCGGTCTACCCCGTCGTGCAGCACATGCCCGACGGGAGCATGGCGCTCGTGTACAACCACCCGGCCCTCGGCACCGACGGCGCGCCCGCCCCTCCTCCCCCAGTGATTTCCACGGGAGGAGGGGCGGGAGGGATGCCGGGGTATGTGCCTAGCGCGACGCCCGCGTCTGCTGCGCTGAACGTCGGGCCTACGCCTACGCCCGTCATGGATTCTGCTGTTCCGCCTCCACCCCTGCCCCCGAACCGGATCCCGACCCCGAATCGTATGCCGACCCCGAACCGGATGCCAACCCCTCAACCGACGCCCCCGCCGCCGATGGTGAAGATCCGGCGGACGGGCGACCTGGCGCAGCTGCTGCACTTCTCGCAGGACCGGGTGCACTACGCGCGGCGGCTGTACCCGACGGGGGCGCACCTGTTCGAGGCGCTCAAGTTCCTGGGAGTCGGGGGAAGGGACGACCTCGCGGAGCAGGTGCGCGGGTGCGGGACGGCGGAGGAGGCGGCTGCGGTGGCGGAGGGGCTCAGGGAGTATTGGAGAGGCGATTGGGAGGAGGTCAAGCTTGGGATGGTGCGTCTCCTTCTTCTTCCTTCGTTTGTTTTGTTTTCGTGTGTGGAAGGGAAAAGCTGATGAGAGAAAACGGGGCAGCTGGAGGAGGTGCTGTACCACAAGTTCGTGCAGCACGCGGGGCTAAGGGGAATGCTGATGGCGACGGGCGGGGCGGACCTCGTGTTTGCGGACCCGGACGTCGTCTGGGGCGATGGCGGGATCGGGCAGGGCTTGAACTTGCTCGGGAGGGCGCTCATGCAGGTGCGGAGCCGGTTGAGGGAGGAGGGGCTCGGCTCGTGAACGTGAACGGGGACGTGGACGTGAATGGCCTACCTGCGACAAGCTGCTTTCAACGATTCAACGATTCAACAACCCAACGATTCAACGACTCGACGATTTGGCAATCTGGCGTCTATGCCGAGCACACTACTACTGCGATACCTCACACACAATGCGACACTTACACCCAAATTCCTACCGTTACAATAACACACGACAGCTTTCCTTGTCCTTCTAACCCCTTGATGATCTGCTTCCTTCATGCTCTCGATGTTGCTCTCGCTCCTGCTCCGTGTCGCTGTAATGCGCTTAAAAGTTGCCTTGCCTATGTACGACCTGTTGCTTACCTACTTACGCTCATTTTCGTGTCCTGTTGTTTCAATTGGTAGGTAGCTGTAACCTCTGTTTTTTGTGTATTATATGCGCTCCTTTACGATAGCGAGCATCGAATCCTTGGTGTATCCATCCGTTATTGGGTATACGTAGACTTTGTATCGTGTATGCGCCTACCATTCCTTACACTATGAACGTCACTACCTTGATTCCTATCCCTGTGGCTTCTGTATCATAACTTGCCGTTCTCTTCGGGATTGACACATGTCCGATTGTCTTCGGAGGCTGTATCGCTGTCACTGTCAATGTCAGTGCAGCTTGACGGGGAGGTAACTGAGTGATCCGTTCAATAGACGTACAGTATGCGCGTCATACAACATTTTCAGATCCTGTCGACGTCTGTCAACCTGGCACACGATCATCCGCCGCTGCACACATCTCCCTCCGAGTCAAGCTCAAGCCTTCCGCTTGCGCTTCCGTGGCCGCCTGCCCTGCCTCCTTTCCTCGTTCTCCCCTTCAGGCGGCTCCTCCGCCACCTCCACACTCCCGTCGCCGCCCGCCTGCGCCAGCGCGATCGCCTTCCGGACAGCCTCGCGGCGCACCTTCTCGGGCACCTTGTGCCAATACAGCGCCTCCCGCTCGCCGTCCACGAGCTCCGCCGTGATCCGCTTCGGGCCTGAATTAGCGGCGGAAGGGGAAGAAGAGGAAGGGGAAGAAGGACAGGGAGAGCCCACGCCGTCGAGCGCGTGCGCCTGCGCGAGCGGGCGGTCGGCGAACGCGGCGACGAGCGCGCGGGCGTGGGTGGGGGTCGAGAGGCGGACGTGGCACTGTCGATCGGTTCAGTTTCGGTTTCAGCACGTCGTGTATATCGAGATTAAACGGAAGGGAGACGCACCGAGGCCATGCCCTTGGAGTAGTCGACGTAGTCGAGCGCGGCCGCGGCGGAAGGGGCGTGCGCAGAGAAGAGGGCCTTGAGCGTCGTCTTGTTCGTCTCGGGGTGCACGTTCCGGACGAAGACGAGGCAGCCGGGCGGATACGGTGCGCCGGGGTCCAGCGACGGTGCTTGTCGGGGGTCCCGTGTCGACGCGGCGCGTTCCGGTCCCACGTCCTCCCGTTCGCGTTCATGTCGGGCTTCGACCGGGGGCGCTGCTGCTGCTGCTGCTGCTGCAGTTGCACAGGGACGCTCCGCGTCGGCATCCGCGTCCTGGCGGGCGATCTCGTCGAGGAGCCGCTGGCGGTGCGCGAGGTACTCGTCCTTGAGGGCGTCCCAGCGCGCCCTGGGAAGCGCCCGGAACCCGAATTTGACTGCGTCTTCCGCCGCGGCCTTCCTCTTCCCTGTCCTCTTCTCAGCTTCCTCTTCCTTCTCCTCGCCTCCCCCCTCATCTTCACCTTCGCCTTCGTCAGGTACGACTACCGGTGCGGAGGTGCGCCGGGGGAGCCAGGGCCAGTCAGCTGCGACGCGCGTGGCGTCCGCTGCGGACGCGAAAGTGACAAGTGCGAAACCTTTGCACTTCGGCGGGGCGCCTGGGCGGTCGAGGTGGTGCGCTGGGAGGGTCACTGTCTGTATCCGCATGCGGCCTGGTACGCCTGTACCTGTACCTGTGCTGGCGGGGGAGGAGCAGGGGGTGGGAACGGGAACGGGAACAGGGACGGGAACGGGAAGGAGGGAAGAGAGGAAGCGGTGGATCCCCGCGAGGGTGCGGTGCGCGACGGGCACGTTTTCCTGCGTGTGCGATATAACTTAGATGTCAGGAGGGTTGCTTGTGTGAGGGGAGTGGGAATGGGAATGGGAATGGGGGAAGGGGCGTACCACGTAGACGGTGCGTTCCTCCCACTCGTTTCGCGCGGAGTTGCGTACGCGCGCCAGCGCGTCGGGGGTGTGCTTGAGGCGTATCTCGTACCCTCCTTCGTCGCCTTGGGAGGACGACGAGTCTTTGCCATACCATGCGCTTTTGGACGGGGCCGTCACCCGCACGCGGGCTTCAAGGACGTCTTCGGCATGTCCGCGTATTGCTCTTACAAGTACACTATCTGGCGGTCTTGATTCGAGGTGAAGAAGGTAGGTCGAGTGCTGCACGAGGAAGCTGAGAGGGATCCCTGGATGAAGATCAGCGATTACTGCAAGTACGACGGGGATAGACGTACATCCTTCGTCGGCCTCACTGACAGCACGCCGTAAGTCGACATCGATCCAGAGAGCATGGTCTGAGAGAGACAATGTGAGGAGTGTGGCGATGTCTTCGTCACTGGGGCCTTCGGAGGCCTTGTTCTTGCCTTTGGCCTTCTTCGCGTCTGTTCCTGGGTGTAGAGCTTCCTTTGGGGTCGAAGGGCGGCCGGGTGGGGCAGACGAGGGGCCAGGTACGGGAGCATCTGGAGCAGATAAAGAGGGCCGAGTTCGCTGGACGACCTTCCTTGGGACGAAATGAAACATGGGCGGGGGGCCGAGGAGGGACTAGCCAACGTTCGCGGACTGGTCGCTGGCTGCGTCTGGCTGCGAGCCTCCCGCGTCGCGCGCCAGGGACCAGGCGTCACATTCACATGGTCTGTGTCACACGGGGGTACGCGTCGCGATTGGCTCCGGTTTCCTCGATCGGGAGGGTGATCGGAGAGCGCGTGGGAGGATGGGGAGCTGTTCCTTACCGGGCGAATCTGATGATGGGAGGCTTGGATGGTTGCCGTGACCTGCCTCCACCCTCTCCAGCGCGAAAATGACCGGGAGATGTCGCCCCGGTCATGTTACTCGTTATTACTTATTGCCCCCGCGTCCCCAACATCTCGCCAGCCCCCTCCTCTTCTTTTACGACTCGCTCCCAGGGCTTCCCTAACCGTGGTCTTCCCCCCTTCCGCTCTCTCCTCCCCCACGCGCGTGCCCCAGCCGCAGCGCTGGGCTCGCTGCTCCTCGTGTCTGGCTCTCTCTCTATTTTTTGCCTCTAACGCCTTCTGCCAGTTCCTCCTCGACGTGTCCCCAACGACCGCATTTTTATCTACGCCTTCAACGACAGCAGACGCCTTCTCTCGGGCCTCTTCTCGACGATCGCCTCCCCGTGTCATCTCGGGGACACGCATAAGGAACCCGCCCTGCTCTCTTGGGCCAAGTATTGAATGACAGCGTGCGTGGCGTGCTAACGAGGTATGGCCGCTTCCCCATCCGTCCATGCTCTTCCCATTCCCCGAGGTTGTAACGCCACATTGCGCGTTTGTCTCTTTCCTTTCGCCTGCCACAGCTTGGCACCCTACAAATTACAATTTTATTCGCGCTCGAAACTCTCCCCCGGGCCCCCCCACCCCTCGCGTCCCCGTCGCGTATACGTATACATAAACGCTCCTCCCCATGGTGGTTCGAACCCGGCCTTCCTGCGTCCCGCCCCACTCCCCGCGTCCCCCCGTTCTCCCCGTATTTTCATTTCCGCGCGTTGTGTGTGTGAGCTGACGGGATTGATGTCGCTTCTCTGCATCCCCGCGTCGCGTCGCTGCAGCTCGGCAAACAGGAACTTTCTCATGGCCGACGCCGACGCGGGTTCGGGTTCGGGTTCGTGGCAGCTCTTCGCTGCACTAGCCGCGATCTTCCTCGTCGCGTACTTTATCAAGCGACGCTCTAATCCCGTTAGTCATTCCCGCATCGTAACCTTCTCCGGTCTCTAACCATGTTACGTTTATACTGCAGCTGCACTCGATACCCACCATCGGGCCTTCTGCGCCTCTGCTGTCGTACCTTGGTGCGTTCCGCTATGTTATTGATACGGAGGGCATGTTGCGGGAGGGATACAAGAAGGTGCGCATGCGGCGTTCAGCGCGTCCCCGTTCAATCACGAAATTAAAATCCTGAATATATGCGGCAGTTCTACGGGACCATCTTCAAAATCTCCATGCTGGACGGCTGGCTCGTCGTCTTCACGGGCCCCAAACTCATCGATGAGCTCCGTCGAAGCTCAGATGACGAGCTCTCTGCCGTAGAGGGCACAACCCAGGTCCGTGGATTGTCCCCCGTTTCTCGTTTCTGTTTCCATTTCCCACGACGAGGTTCCATCCCCTCACTCCCATCGCACCCCGGTATTCCACTTCGTCCGGAGCTGATCGCATTTCCTCCTTGCTCTCTCATGCCATGCCATGCTTCGCGCGCGTGCGCACACGCATACAGGTCCTGCAACTCCGCCACACCCTCGGCCCGGGCATCGACGACCAGTTCCACGTCGCGGTCGTGCGCGACAAGCTCACGCGCAACCTCGCCGCCGTATACCCCGACGTCCTCGACGAGGTCTGCGCCGCGTTCCAAGAGCACATTCCCGTGCCCGCCAACGAGGATGGTGCGTCTTATGTATCTTATGCGCGTCTGGGCTCCTCCACGAGCGCGGACGTGGGAGCGCATGAGCACGCCTGTTAATGGGTTCGAGTTCGAAGCTGTGAGCTGACGCGGGGGCGCGGTCGCTGTTGCTAGATTGGGTGCCGGTCACGGTCTGGCCGGTCGTGCAGAAGGTCATCGCGCGGGCGAGCAACCGGGTCATCGTCGGCCTGCCGCGATGTAAGTACTGTTGCATACGGAGCATTTGAATGCCGGGATGGCGCGTAAAGCGAGTGATAGGCGATTGACTTGACTCGGATCATTTTTTTGCGGGGGGTTTGCTTGGGGGGTGGGCAGGTCGGGACAAGAAATACCTTGACGTCGCGATCAACTTCACGAACGACGTGTTTATATCGTCGTTTATCATCAACTTGTTCCCCGACTTCCTTAAACCGTGCGTCGCTCATTCCTCACTCTTTCCTCCCCGAAATCCCGATCTAATCGGCCTTTCTCTCTTCCGTCATGCCTGCCCGCAGATTAATTGCAAAGGCGATACCCATGGTCGCTCGGAACAAGAAGGTCTTGATGCCGATGGTTATTCCCATGCTGCAGGAGCGGCAACGCATGCTCGATGCACACGGGCCGGACTGGGAGGACAAGCCGCGCGACATGCTCCAGTGGTTGCTCGAGGAGGCGCGCGCGAAGGGCACGCCGTTCGATAACGTCGTCGAGAAGGTCCTGCTCGTCAACTTTGGCGCGATCCACACATCTAGCGGAGTAAGCGCTCACTTTTCCTGCACGGTGTCGTTAGTGAAAGCTGACAGTAAATTATGATTATGTCGGTGGTTATGCCAGGCGTTCACGCACGCGCTGTACAACCTCGCCACATATACCCGGTACATCGCTCCCCTCCGAGAGGAGATCGAGAGCATCGTCTCCCAGGAGGGGTGGAGCAAGGCGTCGATCGGGAAGATGCGCAAGCTTGACAGCTTCTTCAAGGAGTCGATGCGGCTTGCCGATGGGGCCCTCCGTGAGTCGCCTCCTCCCTCCCTAATATAACTCGATCCTCTGCACGGGCGCCACCATCGCCAGCGCAGTGTTTCACCTTCTCCCCCTTCAGGTTAATTCCCTGAGATTCAAATTCGCTTGCTAACTTTGTGTCTTCTCGTCATCCCGCCCTCCACCTATCCCATGACCCCTCCCCCATGACCCCACACACGTCCGCGCAGTGAACCTGTTCCGCAAAGCCGTGAAAGACGTGACGCTCTCGGACGGGACGCGCATCCCGCAGGGCACGCTCGTCGCCGCGGCGGCGGTCACCGCGCACAGCGACGACGCGGCGTACGCGGACCCGGGCGTGTTCGACCCGTTCCGGTTCGCGCGGCTGCGCGAGGGCGGCGGGCTCGAGGAGGCGACAAGGCACCAGCTCGTGAACACGTCGGTGGACTTTATTACGTTCGGGCATGGGAGGCATGCATGGTGAGTTCCCTCGTTGTGTGGTTGACGAGAGAAGAGAAGAGGGGCTGACGGGGACGGGGGCGCGACGCGACGGGCAGCCCAGGGCGGTTCTTCGCGGCGAACGAGCTCAAGACGATGATGGCGTACCTGGTGCTCAACTACGATGTCAGGTTCGCCGAGGAGGGAAAGCGCCCGGCGAACATCCGTTTCGGCCCCGCGGACTTGCCCTCGCATACGGCCCAAGTTTTGTTCCGTAAGCGGCGGTGTGGGCCGAGCTGAAGGTGCAAGGCGTGCGTGTCTGGGGTGGGTAAAAGGGGAGAGGAGGAGGAGTGGATGCGGCTGCGTTGAATGCCTAACCTTAACGACGCTGAGGATCTTGACGCTTGGAACTTGACGATTGACGATTGACGGTCGCACTCCGGGACCTTGGCACGGACGGAAAGAAGGTACAGAAGAGAGGGTGGTGGTGTTGCGATTGAAGTTCGGCTGTTGTACGATATCGATATGCATTCCTTCATCCCCGTGATGGCTCACGACTCACGAGCACTTCGTCCATCGTCATCTCGAACACCATCATCCTTTATCTTTACCGCAAATCCCTCTCATCTTTCGACTTCTACCCCAACTTCCCCTATGAATAATCTGCAACATCCTTGTACCCATTTGACGGCACGAAATGCAACGGCTGTAATCGAAGGGAAAACGCCTCGCCAGCAAGGGTCCTGCAAGGTAGGTCGCATGTCCCGATTCCGGTGCGCGTCTCGTTGACGTTAATAGGCTCCAGCTGGAGACTACGTACGGTGTGCTTTGCGACGGGTACGTGTATTCATGGTACCTCGGATTCATCACTGTTCTAGGAAGTGTCCTAGTCTCACCTTGGCTCTTCCTGTCCTCGGATGCATACTTCGCTGCTGAACATTGGGTCGACGTGTCCTGCCGAGTCGGATGGAAGAGATGAAGGAGTTGGAAGCGTACACCTACCAATTCCGCGAGTTGTTATCCGAATACAAGGGAAATGCCAGGCTGCTCTAGCTTACTAGCAGAGAAATGCTCAGCCCTGCGTCGTCATACAGGCGACAATCCATGCTTATGTCCATACCTTCATCCCGAGCTTTAAGGAGTCGGCTTCCGGACGAACATCCACCCGCAAGATTTTCCCGTATCAGTCGACGCCAGATACGAAATCGATGTAGCGGTCCTTGGCGAAGACAGATGATGAAGGGATGGACGAAGGAGACATTCGGAATCTAGATTCAGTGCAACACAGCTCGTTGGGTACGTAAAGGAGACGATGGCCAGAACCAACAACGTACAGATGTAGACCACTAGTACTATACATCACATGAACTGCTCGCAACCTGACACAAGAATCAAGATGCAACAAAATCGTACACAGGATGCGAGCGATGGAAAGTTGCTAGACCGCGCGGATGACGAATCAACGACACCTCCTACAGGTGTACGTGACTACGAAGTTGTTCTCGGATCTATTGCCGTTTGGGTTCGAGAGGACGAACGAGCCCCCCTTGCCCCTGAACGTGAACTCGTACGTGTAGTAGTCGGCCTCGTACACTGCGGTGACGGTGCCGTCCGCGCCGTACTTGACGTCCTGGAATTTGCCGTCGACGGGGTCATTCGCCTTCTCGACGCCGTTGGCGCCGACAGTCCACTCGTGATAGAGCCCGAAGGACGTGCCATCGGCGACGCCGTACGGCACGACGAGCGCCACCATCTCGTTCGTAGCGTACGATAACCAGTCGAGCTTGCCCGTGTACACGACGATCGAGCGGATGTTCGCCGGGTTGATGTGCCTGGCGCGGAGGTCGAACGGGCCAGACGTGTTGCCGTCTGGGTCGAGCATCGTCACGGAGAGGGTCTTGTAGTCGGCGGTGACGGTCGCGTCGAAGGTGTAGTAGCCGAAGGCGAAGTGGATGCGGGAGTAGTCGTCGCCCGTCGTGGTAACGCTGTGGATGGCGCCAGACTGTACGGCTGTTAGCAGGCGGAAAAACCGGACTCGAGGGGAACACTCACCTCGGAGACGCTAGCCTTCGCGTTGACGATGGGGTCGACCGACCACTGCCAGTAAGCACTGATGGGGTCGTTGAGGGCGAAGCCGGCGGGGAAGACGATGGTGATCGTTTCGTTCGAAGCGTAATTGAGCCAGTTAAACTTGCCGTTGTAGGTGAACATAATGGTCGGGAAGAAGAGTGCTCGTGGGTCGAACTGAGTGACCAGGAAAATTGTCTGGTAGACGACTGCCGTTCGCCCTTTCCTCTGCCAGTATTATGGCTGTCTCGTGAACCTTGACTCGTTGACAGGTAGCCTGATTCAGTAGACCGTTCCGCCTCGGGTTGGCCGATATCTGTCAGAGGACTAGAAAGATGGAAGAAGGAAGGGTCACCATGCGCAAGTGTCAATCGTTACAGCCCCAGCTGCTGAGGAGCGAAATGAATCAGAAGAGATATCCAATGTGATCTGCTGGATGAGAAGCCGTCGTCACCTGTACACGTTCAATGCAGACTTACCAAGACGCGATACGCATGCCGCCAGGAGACGGCGAAGAACCCTAGCTATTGTGATCTACGCTGAAATCGACAGCATCGATGCCGAGGTACGGCAAATTCAGAAATGCTTGACGTGAGTCGCATAGAAATAGAGAGGGAGAAGAACTTACCCTAAACGCCATCCAATGAATATGCTGAAGAGCTGCGATTCTCGAGAACCCAAGTTCATCACCACGCATCTTGTATCAGCTGCTATCAGCCTTGGAAGTTGTAGACGGCTGCATGCGTATGGCAGGTCAGAGGGATTCTCACCGCCATCTGTTTTGGAACGTGGCTCAGAAAGGAAAGGAGACTAGGAGGTTAACGAGAGGCAAAGGAACAGGTTCTACGGCCCTATATGAGCCTTGTCTTTGTCTTTCTATGTCTTGAAACCATGGTTTCGATACTAAGGTGAGGTTTGGGGCAGACGAGAAGCGACAAGGGAAGAGCTCGATTGCGACGGGAAAGAAAAACTAGGCCGGGCGGCGCATGCGCAGACTCCGTAGCATGGGCCTGGCAGGTGGGAAGACTCGCGAAATAAGAGGCAAAGGCCGTATCAAGCGACGGAACTCACCGCGTGCCTGTGTACTTAGACTCCTTAGCACGTCCGGTGTCGCAGTCTCTTGTTAGGGCGAGTCCGCGGAGCAAAGCGTGCAGCCCATGCGCACACCGCACCAAGACGCTCCCAAGTCAAGCGAATCCCCTCTTACAATGTGAACTCGACTGGCCCCAGTTAGTAGCCATCGGACAGTGATACTCAACCATCGTGACATCGCTCGCTCCAGCAACACATCGCCCAATCTGTTCGGAAACAGCCGTCAGACCGCTTCTCATTCCGTGTGTCCGTCCGCACAACGGTCTCCTTAAGCAGATACGGCTCGGCGCGCTGGTCCTGCAGGGAAGGCGTACCTGTCTGCACAACGTCTGATGCCACTTTCGCCAAATTCCGGGCACGCCTGACGGAGCTGGCACCCATGGTGCTGTCCCAGTATCGGTAAAGGAGGTCGACGCGGGGAATGATGTCCTCACCAGGCCAGAACGCCTCGCGCGCTCGGGAGCTCGTTATATGACTAAGGGGGGAAGAACTGCAAATCATGGATCTCCGGCCCTCCCTCTCTGGGCCGGAGGGCATGAGAAGATGGAAGAGAAATGACAGAGGCTTGATGAAGGCGGAGGAAGTCAGAGTGAGGGGACTTACTTCCAGAGTCGGAGGACGGCGCACGCTCGAGGAGCATGTCCCATTCTCCGGTGTCCCCTTGGAAGAACGTGCTAACGCACGTCAGCGTAAAGTTTTCTGTGAGGTCGTCTGGCAGAAGGAAGCGTTAGATCGAAAGAGAGGCTGGGGATGTGCAGCGCGGTGCATTTTGCGAAGACTGAACCGCGGCCTCGGGTACGTTCTCCGACGATCTGGGGACAAGAGCCCGGCGGTGCATGGGTAGATTGGGTGAACTAAGAAATATAAGTCAATGACTGACGTCCCACACATTCTCATCAGCAGTGCAGCTCAGCGAGAACCCACCCGGTTAACCTCGGTTCGGGGCCTACAAGCACTCAATTGGTGGCAAGGTTCGTCTACTGAGCAAGTCGGTTGATCTGCGTAATTAATAGAGAGCGAGCAGTGGCGGTTATCCTGATAACTTGAAGGACGCACGCGACAAAACAAGACATTGTCAGATTCGAAAACCCATGCCCATGACGTGCATGACAAGCCAGATTGACTGGCATAGCAGGCGGAAGGAAAGGATAGGATGGCGATGTTACAACTAGCTTTCCGCTGTTGTAATAAGTAGGTAAGTGTGTTCGGAACAAGCTGCCGTCTCCGATCGAACTTTTGTGCTCCGCACAACTTGCTGCAAGGCAAGCGCCGGAGCAAGGGCTTCCTCCGAACCTGCGCCAACTGCCGTAAGTACACTCAGGTCTTTCCCTGGGACCAATGCAATCCCGACACGTTGGCCCACATAGCCGTTTGGCCGCACTCATAGTCCCATGCTAGACGTCTTCAAGTTGCGAATCCTGAGGCCGCTGAAGGCGCGGCGCCGCGATGCTTACTGCTCGTCGGGGCCCCGGACCAGATTCTTCCAAACTTTTGGAGGGGCTTGTGATGTGACGTCTTGTCATAGTCACGATAATCACGACGGTCGTGACACAATGTCACGCCCGCTTGAACGGACTTCCAGTGAGCGCCAAGGAATGTGAGTCCGTCATACTGTAACTCTGCTTGTCCCTAGTCTTTGCCATGGCTCTCAGGAGGAGTTCCAGGATCGCTACGACCTTAGCCGTCGCTACGAAGTCAGCAGCTCGGGCTAGTCGCAGCGCAGACATCACAACGGCTCAAGCTCGCGTCGGCGTCGGCCACCTCTCTTCTCTCAGTCCTCTCTCCTCGTCAGATGAGAACCTTCGCCCTCCGAAGCGGAAACGCGTTGATGTCAAATCCAAGGCTGCCAATGACGGAGATGCGCCAAAGACGCAAAAGCGAGCTAGACGGGGAAAGAGCCCACCGCGGGAGCCCACTCTTGACGACTTCACGCCGAGGGTGACGAACCCATGGAAGATAGGACCGCATGTCTCGTGTAGTGGAGGGGTGGAGAACAGTGTGATCAACGCTGCGGCTGTCGGGTACGTCCATCTCCGCACTGTATCGCGCGCATACATGGAGCATTGTGCAGGGCGAACGCGTTCGCGATCTTCCTCAAGTCGCAGCGCAAATGGGAGTCGAATGCGCTGAAGGAGGAGTCCATTACCAAGTTCAAAGCGCGCATGAATGCTTTTGGTTACTCTTCTTCGCACGTCCTTCCGCACGGGAGCTATCTTGTGAACTTAGGCAATCCGGATAAGTGAGTCTGCCAACTGTTAGTTCCGTCTGCCCTCCACGTCGTGCTTTCCTGGGCCTTATATGCGCGGTTTACGCAGAGAAAAGAGAGAGAAATCGTACGCCTGTTTTTTGGATGACCTCAAACGATGCGAAGAGCTCGGACTGCAGCTTTACAACTTTCAGTGAGTTGTTTGTGGACACCCGCGTATTATCTAGATCCTGATATACCCATCTTCCACAGCCCAGGATCCACCGTTGGTGCTACTACCATAGAGGAGTCCATGACACACATTGCAGAGTGCATTAATCGCGCTCATAAAGCAACAGACCGCGTCGTAATTGTCCTCGAGAATATGGTGCGTTGCGCTCTCCTTGTTATGCGACTTGAACGCGAGTACTGATAGCGACTTAGGCAGGCTCAGGCAATATCGTTGGGTCACGTTTCTCGGAGCTCGGCGACATAATCCAACACGTAGATGATAAGACTCGGGTCGGCGTATGCCTGGATACCTGTGAGTCGACCGTTATTTACCCATATTATTCTTTCGTTGACTTACAATCTCACATGTGCTACAGGCCACATGTTTGCCGCTGTAAGCCGATCGACTTGTACGGGTTCAACACAGACTGACACGGCGCAGGGCTACGATATCACGACGCAAGAGGGATGGGAGTAAGTCCTTTCTCCCCGATTGATCGGCTACGCTGTGACTGACAATTTATTCATGAAGTGCAACCAGTGCGTAGAATGCTGAACGCATGTATCATGTCTGACCGGCGCATATACCTACCCCAGTGGCCGAGTTCGAGCGCGATGTCGGTTTGTCCTACCTCCGCGGTATGCACATCAACGACTCCAAAGCCCCAACCGCGAGCAAGAAAGACCGGCACGAGAATGTTGGACTGTATGCGCCGTCCTGTTCGCCTCTAGCTGTTATGTATCGTCGTTGACGCGCCCCTCGACGCAGGGGACACCTCGGCCTGCGGACGTTCGCGCACGTCCTCTCGGACCCGCGCACGCGCGACATCCCGCTCATCCTCGAGACACCCGCATATGATGTTCCCGCGTCAAGCTCCGCCGCGAGGGATCGATTGGCCTTGGAGGGTATGGGCGTGTGGCGTACCGAAGTCTCCGTCTTGAATCGGTTGTCGCAACGCCTCTCTTCTGCGACCGACGGAGAAGATGAGGAGTCTAGGTAGGGAGGGGAAAGGGAGATTGCGGAAAGCGAGTACGAGGCGTGGCGCGAGGAGATACAGGAAGCTGTGAAGACGGCGAATAAGGCGAGGGACGTGAAGGGCAGAAAGGTGGATGGCGCGGGGAAGAAGACGAAGAAGACGAAGCGAAGGAAGGGTGAAGAGGATGACGATATGGACGGTGAGGACGATAGTTGTGGCGAGGAGCATTGAGGTGAGTCGTTGATTCTTGTCTGCATATCTCTTATTGCTGATTGTTAGACGACGTCATGACGTGTTACTCTCCTCCAGGATGACGGCCGAAGTTACATTGCCTTCTGGTGCCGCCGTTTCCCGGCCCTGCCATTGATTAAGTCCCTCCTTATGGCCGCACTGGCAGATCCGACCTTTCATTCGTTCAGGGCGAACTGTCTTTTGGACCTCGCGGGCTCTCGACGGCTCCCGAACGCTTTCCACGACAGTCACGAAGGGTGAAGTAATCAATTCTTTCGCCGATCCCATGTTCAAGTGGCTCTGACCATGTCGCCCTGGACGGCACGTCCCTTCGATCGCACAGCCTGGGCCGTCTAAGCCTAGGGGCTACTACCTCAGCCTGGTCGAATCTTATACGGGTTCATGTCGCCGACGTTCTCTGCCCCTGGTTGTGGCGCATACAGCTGCGAGTCGCCCGACAGACCTGTTATAAGGGCACCTGTGCAGCGATCGTACTGGGGACCTTGTCGCTCCGCTTCGCACCAATATGGGTCGACTTCTCGTCGTCGTTTCCTCGGCGTTCGCATTCGCGCACTCCGTCCTCGCATTCAGCTCTCCCACTATTCCTCTCAACTGGACAACGGTATACCCGTGCGCTGTGGATGTCCCATCCCGCGTCCTCGCCCACGTCGTCACGACGCAATACGCGGACAACACGCCCGCGACGTGTATCGAGCGGTGTGACGCTGCGAATTACACGTACGCTGGGGTCGAATACAGCAACGAATGCCACTGCGGTACCGGACTCGTCGGCACGCCGGCCGCTGCACCTCTGACGGAGTGCAACTTGGCTTGCACGGGCGACTCGACGCTGTCCTGCGGTGGATCGTGGCGTATCCAGGCTCGTTCACCTCCGCCGCGTTATTATGAACCTTGAATCACATCTGACATCCGCGGCACAGATTTACAAATCTCCCGCTCTCGCGCCAGGCGCGTGGTCCCTCCAAGGGTGCTTCGTCGACACGTCGACCACTCCCGCGTTCGCGTCCCCGGTGCACACGACGTTCCCGTCGAACCTCGACCTCGTCGACCAGTGCATCAACTACTGCACGCACATCGGGATGCCGTTCTCCGGCGTCGAGGACGCGAGCGACTGCCAGTGCAGCTTCGGGTACGCGGGCGGGGTGGTTCAGGCGCCCGAGAGCGACTGCAACTCGACGTGTCCCCTGCCTCCTGGGGAGGGGAGTCTGTATTGTGGTGGGGTGCAGAGGTTGATGGTGTACAAGTACCAGGGTTGAGTGAGCGTCCGTGCGCTGGCCTTGTTGAGTGTTCTTTGTTATGATAGTCTGGAACGGGAACGGTGCAAGTACGCGTGTTGCGCTGTCTGGATTCAGACGTGTTGGGAAAAGATATTCCAAACCATTCGGCGTTCGTGCTACATGGCTTTTGCTTCACTGCATTGAGCATCGCATTCGTGACCGGCGTCGTGGGTCTGTACCTTCCGTTCATATCGTTTCATCGATCTCCCACACGCTGCGCCCCCCTTCTGCTACGTTTCCCCTACAGCTGTTCCGCCCTCGAGGTGGGGGCCCCTTGTACTGTTGCTATGGTCGTCGCATCAAGGTTCGACGAGCACGGCTTATTCGCGCTTGAGTGCGATGGCGTTGGCCCCGTCCTGGGCAAGTCGCATTTGGTGAGTTCCTGCTAACGACGATATTTTGCTTCGAGCGGTTCTGATGCGTCTAACAGATGACTCATTCTTGCGGGAGTCTCGCATGCTGGAACCTCGGATGTGCCGTCGGTTCTCTCGACGGTGTTCGAGACCGTGATCGCGGTGATAGTGGTCTACATGCGTGAACTCAGCGTTGGGTCGGCGAACATGGTACTTTGTTTTTCGTTGGCGCACGTTGCCAATGTTTCCTATCAAAGATATTGTCCGACGTTCGACGGGCAGCCGGGGCAGCCTAAGGAGCGTCTGCCGTGAAGTGCGGAGATAGTCTCTGACCGAGGCGTGAGCGCAGAAGAGGAGGATAGAGTTTCTATCGTGGAAGAGCCGGCGGGTTGAGGAGTACACCACGCTGGCATCGCTGATGCAGGAAACACGTCTGTGGGTGCACTTCGGTTCAGGTTGGCCACCAGTCAGTATGTAAAAGCAGGAAGTCTTCTCATGGGATGTTGCTAGCTTGTGCCATCCCTGGTTAGCGAACGGACTCAGATAATTCTTGATTTCGGTGCTCCTCGGGGATCCACAAGCTATGCTTATGTCGAGGTGCAACCCTCGTCAACCACGTGGTTTTCATGACGAATTCCTGTGTCAAGTGGCAGTGATAACGCGATGAAAACGAGGAGCACAGCGCTTCATCGTCCTTGGTCCTCTTCCCCCGTGCCCCCTTGTACCCTTCGTCGTTTCACTCCGTCGTGCTCTACCGAACTCACCCGCCATGTCCCCATCCCCTGAGCTCCCCTGGGAGGTCATCGAGAGGGTCATCGACCACTCCAGGGACACCCGAACGCTATACAGCTTCACCCTCACTTGTCGCGCTCTTCGTCCCCGCAGCACCATCCTCCTCCTCGGCTGTATCGAGCTCCAGAACCGGAACCAGATTTTTGATCTATGCGCCGTCCTCCAGACCAAATCCCACCTTCAGTCATGTGTCCAGTCAGTCTCAATTCACGCGCATGAATTCTCTCCCCATCCCCTGCTTCGCATGCTCTCCAACCTCTCTGCGATCGAATTCACAGGAGATGATGATATCCTGCTGGATAAACAACGTGCTCTCACTTTCCATCCATCTGTCTTGAAGTATTGTCGTCGGTTCGGGCAGCACATTAAGACGCTATCCCTCCAGTATTTACTCTTCTCTTCGCTTTCCGCATTCTCACACATTCTACTCTCACTTCCGAAGATCGATTCGCTTTCCTGCAAGTATCTTCGTATCAAGAATGATAGAGCACTTCCGGAACTCATCACGCTACGTCTATCGCAACGGCTGCATTTGAGGACCCTGACTGTGAGTGGATGCCTATCTCATGTCATCGCCCAATTCTTTGCACCCTCATTGTTTATCACTGTTAGATTGCCCTGACTCAGACTCCCGGAGACAAAAGTGATGCGGCAGTTGTTTTGCTCAGAGAAGCAGCGAAGCACAAGCTTGTAACCCTCGTCTATGAAAGCTCCCCTATCACAGAACACCACAAAAAGAGTTCGCATTCCAGGGTTATTGCCACCATATGCTTGCGAGCTGACCACACTTATTCTGCTACCATAGCCGAAAACTTCTTGCTGGCCTCACCGTCGGATTGGGTTCAGTTGACCTCATTTACTTGGATATTAACGGAGCTTTGGAGGGGTAGACATGGCAACCCCGAACATGCCATCAACATCTTGAAAAACTTCCATCCTCCAAATCTACGGGAAGTTACCGTAGTCTTCTCGGTTGGTTCATTCCGGCATTGCTTCGCCGACTTCCTACCCCACACTCCAGAGCTATGTGCCGAGTTCGACAAGACTATCATGGCATGTCCTCAACCAACTCTTTCTCTTTCTCATCTGGAGCGCCCTATTAACACCCGCCCGTATCATTCGTGGATGCAAATGCTCGGAAGGTTTTTTCCAGCATTGGCAGAACATGGTGCGCTAACAATAAATGCTGAACATTGTGAGCCATGATACTGTTCTTCTATTGGTGGAGTTGTCCTTGGGCTAACAAACCTTTCAGCAGGGTTTGCCGGGCATGATGGCGAGATACGGGCTCCGATCATCACATCCGCCAACAGTAGGTGGGCCGCAACCGGGTCGGAAGACGGTACCATCATCGTCTGGGACTTGGAGAGTGGATGCATCTCACAGGAATGGTTCGCCGAAATCACTGGTGTGGTTTCTCTTGCGTTCTCCCCCGACAGCCGATATATCTTGTCGATTGGCCGTGCGGAGACGTCCGGGAGGGGTGGATGGCCCACGGTCTGGGACCTTCACCAAGGTAGACGCAGAGTCAGATCACTCAAGCCTGAGGGAGCCACCCCGGGTTCATCCTGGTACAGTTGTCCTCACAAATGTGTGTGGTCCCCGGACGGAACCTGGATAATGACCAGATCTCCGGAGGGCGATGCCGTACATATCTGGGAGACGACCACATTCCAGCTTCTACATGCCTGGAAGGGTTCGTGGCTGCTGGCGGTCTCTGCCGATGGACGTTGGGTCGCGGCTGCGGCCCTAGGGGAGGGTTCAGGGCCTGAGCCGACCCGGCGACGCGGAGCTGTCTTGATCTGGAACGTGGAGTTGGGCGAGCTGCATCGACGGCTCGAGGGTCATGCTGAGGAGGTTTATGTTGCTGCATTCAACCCCGGGAGCACGCGCATCGCGACCGGGTCTCGAGATTCCACAGTCCGGATCTGGAATGCGCGAACAGGAGAACAGCTTCTCGTTCTTCAAGGTCACGCAGGAAGGGAGATAGCCGACGTAGCATTCTCCAAAGATGGCAGAATAGTGCTGTCACACTGTTCGTCCTACCCATCCGCTATCTATGACGGTGGAGACCGCACCGTGGACGACGATGGACCTGACGCAGTGAAAGTTTGGGACACGTTCGACGGAGCCTTGCTTGCATCCTTGCGGGAGACGAGTGTCCACGATCCCGCCGGCACTGCGTGCTCGGCATGCTTTTCGCCGTGTGGGAGTCACATCGCAGCAGCATCTAACGATGGTGCGACAGCCTTGTGGAGGACTAGCGACTGGTCATGCATTGCAAAGGTCTCTGGCGGTGGAGCACCAGTGACCCGTGTCGCGATCTCACCTGACGGAAGGGTGCTATGCTGTGGGACCAAGGCTGGGACGGTATTCTTTCGTCGCATGCACGATCTCATTTCTGCTAGTCAGGACTGATTAGGATAGGGGCGCGGTTATGTTCGTTGGTAGTGCTTCGGGTTTCCTCACGATACGTCTGTTTTCAGGTTTTGGACACTTCATACATACGACGTTACCTTGGTACGCAACCCGATATGTACAACCGATGGACTAATCCTCAAATGTACGATACAATGTATAAGATTGACATATAGGACAGCATATATGTAATATCCACTGTCTGGACGTTCACATTTGCGGTGAGGCGACGCTAGACCGAGGCCGGTGGCCCCCCGTGGGATGTAGAACTCTTCTGAACACCGCAAGCGGCGAGGGGAAGACGCGTCTGTCTTGCACCCACTAGGTCTTGATATTATAGCCTTCCCCTGCATTTTCTGCGTATGCTCGGATCCTACCCGATGGACGTCAACCACGAAGAGGATGTCGAGCAAGGGGAACAACAAGCACCGTATGCGCAAGGGACGAAAACCTATTGGGAACGCAGGCGTAAATCAAGCACACGCTCGTCGGCGGCTGGTCAGATGCAGGGACTTGGAGAAGGATGGAGGGGGACATGCTCACACTGGACATGAGTTTGGCCCGCCGTCCCCGTAGCACGCCTCAGGATTTACTGCTCGCTGGTTTCTCTCTTCAACCCGGCTTCGTGAGACACGGTTCGCAGCCTACTACAGTGCTGCTCCGAGGCGAATGCACGGAACGAGGAATGACAGTGATAGAGACCGTTCTGTGATGACGAGTGGCGATGGTCAATATGGGACGCAAGACGTCTCACTGGTGGACCGACATACGACGTATGATTAGTCCGGAATGCTTCAGCCTGTTGAGCTCGAAGGTACACCCATCCGGTCATTCCGCGGACAAACCGAACCGGGAAATAGATGAGTATGAGCTACACACTTGCAATGCGGCACAAACATACTGACATGTGTCGACTTTGGCGTTATATGTCACCAGGCGAAGCCAAAGCCCCCCCGCAATCGGAAAGCGGACATGAATATGGACCTGCGAGGAGCGGAAGACGAGTATACCACGATTCAGAATTCAATCGTCGTGAAGGTTGGAGGATAGATGGGCTCACCCTTGATGCAGGATTGAACCATCGCATGTTGGGGGTCGCAGCAAAGTACGACACACTGAAGGTGCGATTGGGACTATGTCGCGAAACCTAGCGAGAGCTAGATATTCGATGTCAATAAGACACAGTGATCTCGAGTATGAAGAAGCGAAGTCTCGATGAGCCGTTAGGGATATGGGCCAAGGGGATATCGGCGAGAGGTTCATCGAGCCCGGGCAAACTTATTGCTTGACGCACGCGGGAGCCACAGAACGAGAGGCGAATGGAAATCCCATGACTATCAACGAACATCTAGCGATACATCTGTAGGGATTGCGTCTGTGTTGATCCGACAAGATATTTCGAGCAGGAAATACATACGTATTCCCTGCATGGAAGGCTACACATCTACTTCTCTGCGCCATCAAGTGTTCAGCGTCCGCGCTACAAACCGGACGGCCTCTCGCACCACGTCCCTCTCCTCAGCCCGCACCCGAGGCATGACCCGACTCTCGAATTCGTCGGGATGGAATCGGGGCATTGCATCCCGTAGACGTTCGCGTCGCTCCTTTTTCGATACCTCCGGATCCCGGTGGTCTTCGGTGGAGGACGGGAGAAGGAAGGTTGAGACCGCATCGATGGTCAAGTCGTCGATTCGGAGGGAGGGCGGAGCGTGTCCTCTGCTAGCACGCGCCAGATGTATGAGCCAAGGAGTGTCGGCAAGGCCGAACGAAGGGTTCGTGGACGGCCACGCTGCTGGGAGCGAGAAGAGCCTTCCACCGCGTCTCGTACAACTCCCGTGCCTCCGCTGCTCGCAGCTTCTCCCGTGCCCGTCTACATTTCGTTCGTTCCTCCTCTGAGGCACGCTCCAGCCGTCTCATCTCCTCCTTGATGGCATTCTCCCTCGCTTGCGCCCGTCGTACTCTGCCTGTTTCCCCATCCGCTCCTCACGCTCCGTCGCGTGCTTCCTCCTGTGATGACACACCCTTCAGCTTCAACACACTAAAAGAGAAGAAACAGCACTCACCTCCACATCCCCGCCCGTATCCACTCCGCGTAATCCTCATCCTCCATGCACTGCGGGTCGCCATCCAGCTCGTCGTCCATCCGGTCCATCCCACCTCCTCGCCACCGCCACGGGACATGCGCATACGAGTTCAACAACGCCTCCACGAAGTCGAACCGCTCATCGTCACCCATGGCATTCCACAGCTTGTTCCGAAACTGCTGCTCCTCCAACCTGCGCCTGGATATAGTCACAGTCGGGTTTGTGCGCGCGGTGGCTCCCCGGCTTCGACGGCTCCGGCTGGGGTCCATACTCGACGTCGCTGTCGTCGGCGTAGTCTAGAGGTTTTCGCTCGTCCGTGCGCCGCCGTTTGCGTCTGTGGGGGTACCGTTCGTGCTTGTCGTCGCCGCCAGCCGGGACCGAGACGCGACACCTTCGCAGGCGCGCTGACGATCTTCGGCCGGTCGACGAACATGAAAGACGGGCCAAGCGTCTCGGCGCGCGGCTCGCTCGCGAACTCGGCGCCTATTGCCGGCGCGGTAAAGTTCCCGTTCGGCCTTCGGGTTGCTCAGGGCGGCGAGGAAGGTGCCCTGCGGCGTGAGCACGATGCGCGAGTGGTACGCGCGCACGGTGTCCGTTGTCGGCACACCCGCGTTGGTGATGCGGCGGCGGCGTGTACAGCGGCGGCGGGGTCCGAGTTCGAGTTGCTGATCGCGTCGGGGACCTGTGCCACGATTGCAAAACCGGCGTCCGCTCCGTTCACGATGAGCATGAGATCGACGTCCGTGCCGCCGCGCGCGAGGACTGCGGGGACGTAGTCGGGCGGTGAGAGTGGCAGGAGGATCGCGGGACCATCGATTGGACTTCGTTCGGGATATCCGGGATCGTCTCGGTGTTTGCCTCGACGTCGTAGATGATCGACAGACTGTTCGCGACCATGAACACCTGCCGTCCGACAAGGCTGAATAATTATCGGACAAGATCGTGAGTGCACTCTGAGCGATGCAGTAGGAACGACGGGGCATACCGCGAGAACAGATTAGCGGGGAGGCTCTGCTTTAAGGGCTCAGGCGGCCGTAGGGTGTTCTCCGGTGAGAAGAATTGGAGGCTGAGATGGAGATCGATGTCGTAGAAGGCCGCGTCCTGGTACATTCCCCCAATAATCAAGAGACTGCCGTCAAAAGTACGTGCCGTGGATGGGTACCAGCGCTTCTCGAGGAGGTGGAGGTTGACCGGGTCCTCGAAAACGGTGCAACCCTTCCCAGTAGGCGAGGGGCACGGCTCGAAGAGGCGGATAGTCTGCTGTCCGGGTTGAATGCCAGGGTTCGCCGCGAAGCCGTTTGGGTCCTCGCCGACGCTGACCTTCATCAGAAAACTTGTAAGCAGTCACACGAATTTTTTGGTAGACCATGGACTACGTACGATGGCACCGCTACTAAGTAGGGCGATGCTCGTGCAAAAGGAGTTGGCCGGGAGGTTGAGCAAGGTCACCGCACCCGTCTTAAGGTTCCAGAGTGCGCCCCACGCCGAGTGGTCGTTGATCTGCAGAGAGTCGCTGAACGCATGATCGAAAAAGACGACCACGGTGGGCGAGACGATGATGGCCTCGAGAGCGACGATACCCGAGGTCGTGTTTTTTGAGGGTTGAACGTCCATCCAGGGGCGGATAGCGCCGCCGTCGACGAAGTAGCCAGAAGCGGGGGAACGAAGAGAAGATGCCTTCAGGGTGTTCGTCCCTCACTGACTCGGAGAGGGATGAAGGTGGATACACATCACTTCCGGGACAGCCGAGATGCCAGCTCCTCTCTTCGCGGCTTGAGCTTCTGGCAGACCTTCTCGCGCGCAATACATCGTATGGGCAGCATCGATAAACTAGAGGATGAATGGCATGAATGACCGGAGACTCGACGAATGACACACTGATAAGTATCTAGCATACATCTACGCAGATCGCGTTCATGCATTAGCACACCGATGAGATGTTCGGGACTGGCAATGCGTACCGATTCTTGATCTCGAGATCTACCCGTTCACTTGTGCACCGTCGGAGTGTTGAGCGCTTGGGCCATGAGAGCATCAACCTCTCGCACATCTCTCCCCCCTCAGCCTACGCCCGAGCCAGCCTCGAATTTCTTGGCACAGATTCGGAGTATCTATCATGACTCTCCTTTTCCCGTGCGTCTGGAGCATAGTCGCCTGGTGCAGAGCGGGAAAGAGGCAGGAGAACGCGCAAACGATATGGTCGTTGAAGTGGCTGAGGGATGCAGGGAGCCTTTCGCTGGAGTACGATAAGTGTACTGGTTAGGAACCGTTAAGGTTGGCCGGACCCAAAGGTTGGCAGACTCACTTGGCGAATCCCCCGAAGTCAAGAGAGCTTTGGTGCGGGAAGACCTGGGACACTGAGCTGAACGCCTCTATGTGCACTGGGAACCTGCCGATGGACTCTTGCTTTGGCACGTCCAACTCTATTTTCCGCTGGCGCTTGAGCTTAGAGAAGGTTACAAATTCCGTCGTGGTAACATGAGTGCAGTAGGACGTACCCAATAGCAGCAGCGTTCAGGATGCTATTTTCCATCTCTCCACCGCAGTACCATTGCGTGTTCGGTTCAGGCTCATCCTTTCCATCAACCTTGCGCCTGCTTTGACCTTCGTGCGTTTTGGTGGGTGTTGTCGACGGTCGTCAGAGTCAGCAGAGGGAGAACCAAGTCGGAGAAGCACTAGATACGAGACGGCGCCGTTCTGATGGCTTTGATCGAGACCGTCCGTACTGAAACGTGGACGTAGTA
>BACB01002675.1:0-66650 GCA_000338015.2 Ganoderma multipileum BCRC 37180
CCCTCGAACTCATCCGCCATGTCCCCGTCCCCTGCACTCCCCTGGGAGGTCATCGAGAGGGTTATCGACCACTCTGCCGATAGCACCAAAACCCTATACGGCTTCACCCTCACTTGTCGCGATCTTCTTCCCCGAAGCACCATCCTCCTCTTCGGCCGTGTCAAGCTCAAGAAACGGGTCCGACTTTTTGACCTATGCGCCTTCCTCCAGATGAAGCCCCACCTCCAGCCATGTGTCCAATCGCTCTCGATAAATGCACACGAATTCTCTCCACATCCCCTGCTTCGCATGCTCTCCAACCTCTCCGAGATCGAACTCACAGATATCTGGGACACAGGACGTCCTCTCACTTTTCACGCATCTGTTCTGGCGCAGTTTCGCGAGCTTGGGCAACACGTTCGGACCCTATCCCTCAATTGTTTACAGTTCTCTTCACTTTCTGCATTCTCGCACCTTCTACTTTCCCTTCCGAGGATCGAGTCACTTTCCTGCGCGTACCTCAGTGTCAAGAACGACAGAGCACTTCCGGAGCTCGTCACACGACGTCTATCGGAACGGCTGCATTTGAGGACGCTGACCGTGAGTAGACTCGGGTGCCTATCTCATGGCCGTGGCCGCCGCTCGCTGGCAGTTCTTTTTACCCTCGTCATTTGACATTATCAGGTTCTCGTCAGACCCTCCACCAGACGCGAAGGTGGTACGGACGACACTGTGGTACTCGGCTTTCTCAGAGAAGCAGCGAGGCGCAATCTCACAGCCCTCATCTATTTATGCTCCACTTATGAACGAGTCCGTAAAAGCGGTTAGTATTACAGGGTTATTGCAATCAGATGCTCGCGGACTGACCGCACTCACTCTCCTAACATAGCCGAACAAATCTTGTTGGCCTCACCATCGGATTGGGCTCAATTGACCTCGTTTGTCTTGAAGTTAACCGACCAAACATCCTCGACGAAGAGTGGAAGAGGTAACCCCGGACTTGAACATGCCATCCAGACCTTGAGAGACTTCCGTCCTCCAAAGCTACAGGAGGTCACCGTAGTCTTCTCGGTTCTGTCGTTTCGCCATTTTTTCGCCGAGTTCCTGGCCCGCACTCCGGAGCTGTGTGCTGAATTGGACAAGACCCTCGCGGCATTTCCTCAGCCAACTCTTTCGCTTTCCTACCACCATCATCCCATCAACACCCGCCAGAATCATTTGTGGATGCATATGCTCGGAAGGCTATTTCCAGCATTGGAAGAACGTGGTGCGTTGACGATAAAGGCCAGGTATTGTGAGTCATACTATTGTTCTTCCATTGGTGGTATTGTCCTCGGATTACTAAACAGACTATTCAGCTGGGTTTGCTGGACATGATGACGCTATACGGACTCCGATCGTCATATCCGCCGACAGCAGGTGGGCTGCCACCGGGTCGTGTGACGGCACCATCATTGTCTGGGATTTGGAAAGTGGATGTATCGCACAGGAGTGGTTCGCTGAAGACACCGGGGTGGATTCCCTTGCGTTCTCCCCCGACAGCCGATACCTCATGTCGACTAGCAGTAGGGAGGCAGCTATCAAGGGTGAATGGGCCACAGTCTGGGACCTCCATCAAGGTGGACGCAGAATCGGATCACTCAAAGGAGAGGGAGGTCGCAAACCCTCTTTCCCTGACGAACATCTGTGTCGCAATTGTGCGTGGTCCCCGGATGGTACCTGGATAGCGGCCGGAGCCCCAGCGGACAGTCCCGTACACGTCTGGGAGACGACTACGTTCCAGCTTCTATATACCTGGCAGGGTTCGGAGCTGCTGGCATTCTCTGCTGATGGACGTTGGGTTGCGACTACGGCCCTAGAGGAGCGTTCGAAACCGGACCCGAGCCAACCCACAACAGTCTGGCTCTGGGACGTGCAGTCGGGCGCGCTGCATCGGGCACTCCACGGTCATGCGGATGGGGTTTGTGCTGCTGCATTCAACCCAACGAGCACGCGTATCGCGACCGGGTCCCTGGATCCCACGATCCGGATCTGGGATACACAGACCGGAGAGCCACTCCTCGTTCTGCGAGAACAGGCGAGAAGACAGGTAGACACTGTGGTATTCTCTGGAGATGGCAGAATGGTGCTGTCACATTCGTCTGCCCTCTCTGAGTGGTACGACCCCTCGGACAACCTCTCGCACAACCTCTCGGAGGACAACATCGACCCGGCTCCTTTCCCTGAGGGCGATATCCCGCACGATGATGGACGCGATGGCGCAGTGAAAGTTTGGGACGCGTCCAACGGAGCCTTGCTCGCATCCTTCAACTCGGAGACACACTCTCGCCACACCGAGACTCCTCGCTCTGCATGCTTTTCGCCGTGTGGGAGTTACGTCGCGTCAGTTTCCGACGACAAAGGGGCGCTCTTGTGGAGGACTAGCGATTCGTCATGCATTGCAGAGGTCTCTTGCGGTGGAGCGCCAGTGACCCGCGTCGCGATTTCGCCCGACGGGAGGGTGCTATGCTGTGGAACCTTAGCGGGGACAGTGTTCTTTCGTCGCATGCACGATCTCGTTTCTGCCAGTCAGGGCTGATTAGGATATAGTCGCGGTTATGTTTGTTGGCAACGCTTCCCGTTTCCTCGCGATACGTCTGTTTTCAGCCTTCGGACAGTTCATATGTATGATGTTACCTTGGTACAGCTGCAGAACCTCGATATGTACGACTGATAATGAACTACTTCTCGAACGTACGATACAATCCTTGTTGTCTTCGGTAGAGGAGGGGAGAAGGAATGTTGAGACAGCATCGATGGTCAAGTCGTCGACTCGGAGGGGGGGGCGGAGCGTGTCTCTTGTGGGCCAAGGAACGTCGGCAAGCCCGAGCGAAGGACCAGCGGATGCCGCGTTACTGGGAGCGAGGAGGGTCTTCCACCGCGTCTCGTACAACTCCCGTGCTTGCACCACGCGCGGTTTCTTCCGTTCCTGCTCTGTTTCATTTGTCTCTCCTCTTCAGCACGCCTCAGCCGTCTCCTCTCCTCTCCCTGAGAGCCTTCTCCCGAGCCTTGCGCACGTCGTGCTCCGCCCGCCTCTGTATCCGCTCCTCATGCTCAGCCGCGTGCTTCCTCCTACGACGACACATTCTTCAGCCTCAACACGCTAAAAGAGAAGCAAAAGGACTCACCTCCACATCCTCGCCCGTATCCGCTCAGCACAGTCCTCATCCTCCATGTACCACGGATCGACATCCAGCTCGTCGTCCATCCGTTCCATCCCGCCCCCTCGCCACCGCCGCGGGACGTGCGCGTACGAGTTGAATAATACCTCCACGGAGTCGAGCCGCTCGTCATCTATCGCGCCCACAGCTTATCCCGAAACCGCCGCTCCTCCACCACCCGCGCCTGGATATAGTCGTTGTCGGGTTTGTGGGCGCGGTGGCTCCCGGGTTTCGACGGCTCCGGCTGGGGTCCATACTCGACGTCGCCGTGATCGGCGTAGTCTGAGGCATCCGCTTGTCCGTGCGCCGCCGTTCGTGTTGATGTCTGTAGACATACCGTTCGTGGTTGTCGTCGCTGCCAGCCGGGACCGAGACGCGACTATCGAAGGGCACCTTCGCAGGCGCGCTGACGGTCTTCGGCCGGTCGACGAACATGAAAGATGAGTCAAGCGTCTCGGCGCGCAGCTCGCTCGCGGCGTTCGTGGCCTGTCGCCGGCGTGGTCAAGTTCCCGTTCGGCCTTCAGGTTGCTCCCGGCGGCGAGGAACGTGTCTTGCGGCGTGAGCACCGCGTAGTCCGAGTTCGAGGTCCCGACCGCGTTGAGGACCTGCGCGATCGCCGCGAGGCCCGTGTGCACGCCGTTCGCGATGACTCTGAGCACTTGATCGACGTCCGTGCCGCCGCACACGGGGACCCCGAGGACGTAGTCGGGCGGTGAGAGCGGCAGGAGAATTGAGCCATCGATCGGGTTCGTCGCACGGGGTGTCCGGGAGGATCGTCTCGGTGGGCCTCGACGTCATAGACGATCGACTGGCGGTTCGCACCTACGCGTTCAGCAAAGCGAAAACGCTATCGGACAGGATCGTGAGTACGCTCCGAGCGATACGACGGGAATGACGGGACATACCGCTGGAACAGCCTGAGGTTGGGGCGGAGATCTTGCTTTAAGAACTCGGACGACCGCAGGGCGCTTGAAGAATCCGAAGCTGAGGGCGGGATCGCTGTTGTAGAACACCGCGTCTTCGTGCATCCCGGCGACGATCAGGAGACTGCCGTCGAAAATACGCTTCGTGGACGGGTACCAACGTTTCTCGAGGACGTGAAGGTTGACCGGGTCCTCGAAAACGGTGCAACCTTTCCCGGTAGGCGAGGGGCACGGCTCGAAGAGGCGGATAGTCTGCTATCCGGGTCGATTGCCAGGGTTTCCCGGCAAGCCGTTGGGATCCCCACTGACGCTGGCCTTCATGAGAAATGGTTGTAAGCCACCGCACTAACTTCTTGATGTATCACGGACTTCGTACCATGGTACTGTTACTGAGTAGGGTGCCGCTTGCGCAGATAGAGTTGATCAGGAGGTCGAGCGGAGTCATCATGTCTGTCTCGAGGTTCCAAAGCCTGCCCGGTGCCGAGTGGCCGTTGATCTGCAGAGGGTCGTTAGACGCACGATCGAAAAAGACGACCAGCGTGGGAGAGACGATGATAGCGTCGAGAGCGACGATACCCGAGATCGTGTTTTTCGAGGTCGAACGTCCATCCAGGCGCAGATGGCGCTACCGTCGACGAAGTAGCGAGAGGCCGGGGGACGAAGGGAAGATGTCTTCACGGTGTTTGTTCCTCGCTGACGAGGGTAGTAAGGACGTAGACGGCAGTTGAATCGCGTCACTGTCGGGCAAGCCGAGAGGCCAGCTCTTCTCTTCGCGGCTTAAGCTTTGGTTGAGCCCTCTTGTGCTTGAATCGTATGGGCGGAATCGACGAATCAGAGGATGAGTGGCGATCCGGCATCCACTGATAAGCATCTAGCATATATCCGCACGGATCGTGTTCGTGCATTAGCACACCAATGGGTTGTTCAGAACTGGCAATGCGTACGGATTCTCGACCTCGAGATCTACTCGCCCGCTACTGCGCCATCGAGGTGTTGAGCCCCGGCCCCACGACCACAACGGCTGCACGCACAAGAGCCTCGTCTTCGACCCACACCCGAGACAGCTTCAAACCCTTCAGCACAGACTCGGAGCATTGTTCCTCGCCACGACGCTTCTTTCCCATGCATTTGGATCCCGAGCACTTCGTGCGGAGGAAGGAGGAGACCGCGTTGACGGTGAGGTCGTCCAGGCGGGGGAGGAAGAAGAGCGTCCTTTCCTGGAGTACGGTAGGTGGACGAGCTAAGAAGTGTTAAGGTTATCTAGACCAAAGGCTGGCAGGCTCACTTGGCAGGTCAAGAAAAGCTCTGGTGCGGGAGGACCTGGGAGACGGAGCCCAAGGCCGTCGTGTGCTGCCCGAACCCGCCGATGGATCCTGCTTCAGTACATTCGACTTCAGTTTCGCTGGGGCTTGAGCTGAGGAAGGCCACGAACTCAATCGCTCTACAAGAAAATTCAATACATACCGGCAACAGGACGCAGCAAGAGGCACCCGACTTGGATAGCAGCAGCGTCCAGCACACTATTCTCCATCTCTCCACCGCAGTACCGCTGCGTCCTTGATTCGGGCACATCCTCACCATCAATCCTTGCGCCAGCTGCGACCTTCGTGCGTGTTGGCGGGTGTTGTCGACAGTCGTCAGAATCAGCAGAGGGAGAACCGAGTTACGCCAGTGGAGAGGGCACCCGGGGCGCGGAGACGAGATGACGCCGTTCTGATACTTTGACTGAGACCGTCCAGGCCGAAGCGGACGCAGTGGATCGCATTTACGGGAGAGCAGAGAGCGGGCGGACGGGCGTTGCGCGGTTCAGAGGGAAGGCTGTAACGTTCAGTTGGCATCGGTGAGTCGGAGAGCTGGTGACTGACTTCAGGGTCGAGTCGAGTGCGATGAGCCTGCGTGACACGACGTTACAAAGCACGTGATATGTGCGCATCCGTCACGCAAGCAAGGGCCCGGGACTTTCCCGAGGCCATCCATCCCAGGTTTATCCCAGGTCCATCACGCCCGGAATCTTGTCCGAAATCAGCTTGTCGAGCTTGTGAGTTCCCCATAGACCATCCTGGAGTGCTCATCGCTGACCGAATATATGTCATACCTTTCAAGGTCGTGGACTTCCGAATCGGCGCGCACTTCTGCAGGATCTGAATCCCCGTGTACCCGTGCGGCTCAACGCCGGCACACAGATTTATGGCGGGGCACCCAGAAGCATGGGAAGACTTTGGCAGCGAACGTCGCGGGGGTGTCTGAGTCGAGCTATTCGGGGAAAGCGCGGATGGTATGCGGCCCACTGGTTTTCTCTATGTATTGTGATTTCTGACCGGACGGGTTGCTTTCCACACAAATTGTGAACCGGATTGACAGGGTTAATGTCCCAGACGCATAAGCATACTATCAAGCCGCTTCCCATATCATAATTATTGCTCTTCCGGATGTCCTTTACTGCAAACAGTAAGGACTTGGCTGCGTATTCTGAACCTCCAGGTACGTCCTCCTCTTCTATGAGCCCTCGGCCGGCGAATCAGGAATTTGTTCTGTCTCAGCTTCACGGCCCTTCGCCGCTGCACGCGGGGGCAACCCCTTCGTCGAACTATCGGCGCAAAAGTAGTGAGAGTGGAGGCTGCCACAGCCTCCACCCTTGCGGTTGGCCGAGCTTCCCGTCCAGTACTCGTAGTCGACCGTCTGGAGGGATATAGAGCGACTTTGCGCATTCGTTCGCTCTTTAACAGGACTGGGTACGCGATATTTTAAGTCGCCGCTGCTAGCGGTTTCACAATAGTGGCTATCGAGCAGGGCGGCAGGGCTCGCACAAGTAGATCCTCGTCGCGATATAGTATATATATATATATCCTACGATAATGTGCTAGCCGCCCATGAACGTTCGGACCGCTCGCCATTCGCTTTCATCGTTTGTGTCGCGCATCTCCGTGCCATACATCTAATTTTTCTACCCCTTCTTAGCACACACCCGCACACGATATGTCTCGCCAGACGACGCACAAGCACGGCACTCCAAGCACCGCTCAGCCCTATCCACGCACAGTGAGGTGCACAAATCGTCTGCCAGAGTTCCTCGAACTCTGCTCCTCGCTCGGCAAGTCCATGCCGTCGACTCCTGCGCGTTCAGAACTGTCTTCGCGCTCATCCTGGCTAGCCTCGAGGCGAAGGCTCACCCGAAGATGCTCATGCGCACGGTGCGCCCCACTGCCCTGGCTCACCTCGGGGGCTTGCGAAGCACACGCGTCTGGCATGCCAGTGGAGTTAACACGGGCAAGAAGCATCCTCGACCGCAAGCGAATACAACGCAGGCCAGCCTCCGTTTACCTTCGCGCTGTTCTCGGAGTCACCCTGAGGCGATGGTTCCTGGTATTCCTTCCAGACGCATCTGCGAGGACACGGGCGACCGAGTAGAAGGAGGATTGGCCGGTTGCGGAATCACCGCTTCTGTCCTATCCGGAATACGGCTAGCTTCGCGTCTACCAGATTGCGTCCACCGTCTCATTGGTCGAGAAGACTTTTGGTGTTGTCGTGCTTTTCTGTACGTTCGCTCTCGGTACTCCCTATATGCTTGCAGTCTGCTCATTGCTGATATTTATGACCGCCTCAAGACGAAGTTTGGCCACAGTGGGGCGGCTTGGGAAATCACGGTTGTCTGGATTTCGAGCCGCAGCGCACCAAATCCGCCGCTGAGATTATTCCTGGAAAGATTCGAAGTCAACGGGTGGCGTCGACCTGTAAATGCTATGGTACTTATGTGGCGGGTATCGATGGCTTGGATGGTACGTGATGCTGTCCTAGGACAGACGAAGTTCCATTGACCAGTTGATCCTCAGGAAGAGACGCGGAAGACGACTCGGCGTTCGCAATCGGTAACTTTCGCCTCACTGGGTAGGCATCGCATGTACAATAACGTCTACATTTTCCCATCGCTGCGGCTTCTTTTCATCGGTTTCATCCACCTCTCGCGCACCGCCCGTTTTCCCCCAGCCCCTCCGCCCTCAAGCTATACAGCTCTCGCACCGGTGCTGCGGCGGCCACATTGAAGTCGAACTCCCGTGGCTCGCGCTCGAGTAAGGCTATGTTGGCCTTATCTCGGACAGGTTGCACTCGGTGAGTCCCCGCCAATGGCAATCCGTTCTTTGGGTTACTCTGAATCGCCCGTCAGATAAGTCGTTCCTTCCAGAGTTTCGCATGCAAGCGCAACTGTCGATTCTTTCGTCCGTGTTCACAGCGGTGGCTGTACACGCATAGACTTAGTGCTGTGTCCGCGAGGTGCGTAGGAACACAGGTTCGCCCGGTCGGCGTATGTTGAGCTCGCTGCCGAACAGATTGTCCGACGTTCGACGGCCACGCTAGCGAGCGCGCGCCGTGGACCGTGCGCGCGTCCTCCGAGCGGTGCGGAGGAATCGGAGCGGTGCGGAGGAATCGGAGCGGTGCGGAGGAATCGGAGCGGAGGACGGAGATTTCATGACAAAAGAGCGAGCTTACATGGGCGTCGAGGCAAGGGACAGGTTTGTGGGTATATTTGGGTTCAGGCTTCCCATTGGTCAATGCTTACGCAGAGAACAGAGATGTGTGTCTTAGGATTTAATATGATAATCGTGAACGCCGGGAACCTGCATCCCTGATCAGTAAAGAGACTCGGGAGTCAATTCTTAATCCGACGCCGCTCAAGGCATCCACAAGCTGTGCTTATCCGAGGACAAGTATATTTAACGGTGCTCGTCCACCACGTGGTTTTCACGATGAACCTGGGTCAACTGATACTTAACAACGCGGTGAAAACGAGGAGCACAGCGCTCTATCGTCCTTCGTCCTTTCCCCTCTGCCCCTTTGCGCCCCTCGTCGTTTCACTCCACCGCGCTCCCTGGAACTCACCCACTATGTCCTCGTCCCCCGCGCTCCCCTGGGAGGTCATCGAGAGGGTCATCGACCACTCCAATGACACCCGAACGCTATACAGCTTCACCCTCACTTGCCACGACCTTCGTCCCCGCAGCACAATGGTCCTCCTCCGCCATGTCACGCTCGAGAACCGGAACCAGCTTTTCGACCTATGCGACGTCCTCCGGACCAAGCCTCACCTCCTACCATGTGTCCAGTCAGTCAAGATACCCGCTGACGAATTCTCTCCCTATCCCCTGCTCCACATACTCCCGAAGCTCTCCGAGGTCGAATTCACTGAATCCACAGATCTCTCGACGTCTGAGGACACAGACTCGGATTCCTCGGCGTCCGAATCCACGGATAACCAGATGGGCGAACGTCCTCTCATCTTCCATGCATCTGTCCTTAAGTGTTGTCATCAGTTTGGACAACGCATTCGCAACCTGTCCCTCCATGGTTTACAGTTCTCTTCACTTGCCGCATTCTCGCACATTCTACTCTCGCTTCCAAGGATCGAGTCGCTTTCCTGTACGGACGTTCGTGTCAAGAACGATACAGCACTTGCGGAACTCGTCACACAACGTCTATCGGAACGGCTGCATTTGAAGACTCTGACTGTGAGTAGGTGATTACCTTATCGCAGTGATCATCGCCCAATTCTTCGCACCCTCATCGTTCAATGCAATCAGGTTCGCGGAGATAATGACAACAGGATACTTACCATGCTCAGAGAAGCCACAAAGCGCAGCCTTGCGGCCCTTACCTATAAACTTGAAGGCTCCGACTTGGAGATACGAGCCCATCAAAGCAGTTCGTATTACTGGGTTATTGTCATCATATGCTTGTGAGCTGACCACACCCATTCTACTAACATAGCCAACGAAGTCTTGCTGGCCTCACCATCGGATTGGGTTCAATTGACATCGTTTATCTTGATGTTAGCCGACCGAGGGTCCTCAGGGGCTATGAACGGCAACCCCGAACTGGAACACGCCGTTAACACCTTGAGAAACTTCCGTCCTCCAAATCTCAGGCTACAGGAAGTTACCGTGGATGTCTTAATTTTTTCACTTCACTCCTTTTTCGCCGACTTCGTACCCACTGCTCCAGAGCTATGTGCCGAGTTGGACAAGACCCTCATAACATTTCCTCGACCAACCCTTTCGCTTTCTTGCCGGGGTCCTATCAATACCCGCCAGTATCACTCATGGATGCATATGCTTGAAACGGTATTTCCAGCATTGGCAGAACGCAGTGCGCTGACAATTAATGCCGAACATTGTGAGCCATGATACTGTTCTTCCATTAGTGGAATCGTTCTTGGGTTAACAAACTTTTCAGCAGGGTTTGCTGGGCATGACGGGGGTATAGAGACTCCGATCATCACATCCCCCGACAGTAGGTGGGCTGCGACTGGGTCGTCAGATGGTACCATCATCATCTGGGATTTGGACAATGGACGCGTTGCACAGGAATGGTTTACCGGGGACAAGGGGGTGATGTTCCTTGCGTTCTCCCCCGACAGCCGATATATCCTGTCGGTTGGGAGGGACGGATGGGCCCCGGCCCTCTGGGACCTTCATCAAGGTGGACGCAGAGTCAGATCACTCAAGCCTGAGGTAGCCACCCCGGGTTTGTTCTGGCCCAATCGTCCTTGGAACTATGCGTGGTCCCCGGACGGAACCTGGATAATGGCCACTGGCAGCACTGCGGAGGGCGATGCTGTACATATCTGGGACACGACCACGTTTCAGCTTCTACATGCTTGGAAGGGTTCATATCCGCTGGCGCTCTCTGCCGATGGATGTTGGGTCGCGGCTGCGCCGGCCCTAGGGGAGCGTTCATGGTTAGAGCCTGAGCTGACCCGGCTACGTGGGGCTGTCTTGATCTGGAACGTGAAATCGAGCGAGCTGCATCGACGACTCAAGGGTCATGCGAAAGAGGCTTGCGCTGCTGCATTCAACCCAACGAGCACGCGCATTGCAACCGGGTCGAAGGATTCCACGATCAGGATCTGGGATGTGCAAACTGGAGAACAGCTCCTCGTTCTTCCAGGACGAGCAGATTGGTGGATAGACGCCGTGGCGTTCTCCGGAGATGGCAGAATGGTGCTGTCAAATTCGTTCCCCTCCTACGGCGATGACCTTTCACCTGAGGCAGTGCAAGTTTGGGACGCGTCCAACGGAGCCTTGCTCGCATCGTTGCCTGAGACATGCCGATACGGGATCTGGACTCCTTGCTCTGCGTGCTTTTCGCCGTGTGGGAGTTACGTCGTGTCAGTTTCTGACGACAAAGGGGCGCTCTTGTGGAGGACTAGCGACTGGTCATGCATTGCAGAGGTCTCTTGCGGTGGAGCGTCAGTCGCCCGCGTCGCGATTTCGCCCGACGGGAGGGTGCTCTGCTGTGGAACCGAAGCTGGGACGGTATTCTTTCGTCGTATGCACGATCTAGTTTCTGCTAGTCAGGACTGATTAGGATACGGTCGCGGTTATGTTCGGAGGCAACGCTTCGGGTTTCCTTACGATACGTCTGTTCTCAGCTTCCGGACACTTTCATATGTACAATGTTACTACTACCCTGGTACGGAACCTCGATATGACTGATGGATGACTTCCCTAACGTACGATACCGTGTATGAGACTGGCATATGGGACAGCATATATATAATATCCACAGTCTGGACATTCACATTTGCGGTGAGGCGACACTAGACCGAGGCCGGCGCCCCCCGTGGGCTGCGGAACTCCTTTGCTGAACACCGCAGGCGGCGAGAGGAAGACGCGTCTGTCTCGCGCCCACTAGGTTTGGGTATTATAGCCTTCACCTGCATTTTCTGCGTATCCTCGGATCCTACCCAGCAGACGTCGACCACAGAGGATGTCGAAAACGGGGGAACAACGAGCAGCATATGCGCCCGGAACCAAAACCTATTGGGAACGCAGGCGTAAGTCGAGCGCACACTCGGCGGCTCGTCGGATGCAGGGACTTGGAGAAGGATGGAGGGGGACATGCTCACCCAGGCATGAGTCTGGGCCCGCGGTATCCCTAGAATGCCTCTCGATTTGTCGCTTCCTGGCTTCCGTCCTCGACCCAGCTCCGCGGGGCATGATCCACAGCTTATTGCAATACTGTTCGAAGGTGAACGGACGGAACGAGGAAGGATGGTAGGGGAGACTACTCCGTGATGGCGACTGGCGATGGTTAATCGGGGCTCAAGCCGCCTCACTGATGGATACGACGTATAATGAGTCCCGGGATGGGTAAGCTTGTTGAGCTCGAGCGTACACCATCTGGTCGCTCCACGGATGAACCGAACCTGGAAACAGATGAGCATGAGCGACACACTTCCAATCCCGCATACTACACTGACCTGTGTCAACGTCAGCCTTATGTCAGTTAGCGAAGTCAAAGTCCCCCCCCAATCGGAAAGCGGACATGAATATGGACCTGGGGAGCGGAAGACGAGTATATTACGATTCAGAACTCGAACGCCGTGAAGATTTGGGGATAGATACGCTCACATTCGATGCAAGGTTGTGTCATCATACGTTGTGAGTCGCGGCGAAGTACTACAACTACTGGTGCCATTGGGACTATGTCGGTGACGCATAGTAGGGATGCCGAAATATAGCGCGAGCTAGGTATTCGACGTCAATAAGATATAATGGTCTCGAGTATGAAGAAACATCGCACCCGAAGTCTCGATCAGCCGTTAGGGATATGGGCCAACATGACATTGGCGAGAGGTTCACCAACCTCGGGCGCACTTATTGCTTGGCGCATGCGGAACCCAGAGGAAGAGAGACGAATGGATGACCATTGATGAACGTCTAGCGATACATCTGTACGGACTGTATCTACGTTAGTAGTCTGACAAGATATTTCGAGCGGGAAACGCATACCTATTCGCGGAGTGGAAAGCTACGCATCTTCCTCATATGCACCTTTGACCTGTTCAGCGTCCGCGCTACAATCCCGACGGCCTCTCGCACGACCTCCCTCTCTTCAGCCCGTACCTGGGGCATGACCTGACCTTCGAATTTGTCAGATGGAATCGGACCATTGCATCCCGTCGCCGTTCGCGCCGCTCCTTCTTTGACACGTTCGGATCCCAGTCGTCCTCGGTGGAAGCAGGGAGCAGGAAGGTGGAGACCGCATCGATGGTCAAGTCGTCGACTCGGAGGGAGGACGGAGCTTGTCCTTTTCCGGCGCATGTCAGGTGGATAGACCAAGGGATATCTGTGAGGCCGAGCGAAGGGTCGATGGACGCCGCGGTACTGGGAGCGAAGTGGGCCTTCCAACGCGTCTCGTACGACTCCCGTGCCTCCACTGCGCGCAGCTTCTCCCGGGCCAATCTCCGTCTCGTTCGTTCCTCCTCTTCGGCACGCTCCAGCCGTCTCGTCTCCTCCCTGATCGCCTTCTCCCTCGCCTTGCGTGCATCGTACTCCGCCTGTTTTCGCATCCGCTCCTCATGCTCGGCCGCGTGCTTCCGGGTCCTCCTGCAGTGACACATGTGTCAGCTTGAATACACCGGAGGGGAAGAATCAGTACTCACCTCTACATCCTCGCCCGGATCCGCTCCGCGTAGTCCTCATCCTCCGTGACTGCGGATCAACGTCCACCTCGTCGTCCATCCAATCCGTCTCGGCCCCTTGCCACCATCGCGGGACAGAGCATACGAGTTCAATGGTGCTTCTACGGAGCCTAGCCGCTTGCCGTCGGCCATCGCGCCCCATAGCCTGTCCGGGAACCGATGCTCTTCCACCTGCGCCTGGATGTAGTCGCGGTCCGGCTTTGAGGGCCATACTCATCGTCAAGTTCATCCGAGAGCCCCCGCTCGTTCGTTCATTGTCGTTTACGTCTGTGGGGGTATCGTTCGCGGTCGTCGGGCGTCGGCGTTGTCCCGAGGACGGTTCGGATTGGCCGCCTTGCAGGCGGCTTTTCTCGCCTTCCGTGGTTCGTGCTCGGTTTGTTCCGCAGACGTTCTCTTCAGTCGTCATTGACTGGTAAGCATGAGAGGGTGAGAACAAGAGACAGCAGATGCAAACGAGACGTACAGCCCCGAGCCTGGGATCTTGTAGCGAACGCATTTCAATGGGCGCCTATAGTCCCACGTCCCGATAGAAACAGAATCAAAACCGGGGTAATGCTCACTAGTCGACGAGGCGCGAGGTTCCCAGAGGTAGATATCCTGCCGCCGAGGTTGAACCATAGGGACCTGCTGGAAGCCACTTGCGTCCCCACCAACGCCAACCTTCATGGGCATATTCATGAGCCGCCGCGCGAACTTATTCTTGATGGAACGCGAACTACGTACCGTTGTGCTATTAATAGGTAGGACACCACTCGTGCGGAAGGAGTCGGTCAGGAGGTCGGCTATGGTGTCGTCGTCTCGAGATCCCGTGCCGAGTGTGGGCTGACCTGCGGAGGGTCGTCGAACGCGCGGTGGGAAAAGACGGGCGGGGCGAGCGGGATATCAATGGCCAGAGCGCGATGTCTGACGTCGCGTTCCGTTGGGGGGTCCATCCAGGGGCAGGGAGGCGCAGCCCTCGATAGGACAGCGAGAAGCGCGAGAACAAGAGAAGACGACCGTAGCGATGGGCAGACGACGGAGTCTTGACCGTTAGAAAAGCCTCGACGGCAGCTCTTCCAGGCTTGAGCCTTGGGCAAGCCTTCTTATGCGCGACACAGCGTACGGGCACAATCGTGAAATCAGAGGGTAAATGCCGATCCGGCGAGCATCGATAAGCATCTAGCACACATTAGCATAGATAGAGTTCGTGCGTCAGCATTCGGACGGGGTGTGTTCGGAACCGAATGCGCGTATCGATTCTCTCCTCCTTTTCCATGCGCTCAGATCCTGACCGCCTTGTACAGAGGGAAGGAAGGAGATCACGTCAACTGGCGTAGGGTCACCACATCGAGATGAAGGCTGCCGTTTGCCAATGTACGGTAAGTGGAAAGGTCTAGCGATGGCTAGGATCACCAGACCGATAGTTGACAGGCTTACTGGAGGGTTCCTCGGGGTGGTGAGACAGCGTCGATGGGGGAGGGTTTGGGACACGGAGCTGACCGTCTTCGGATTCATGTGCGCTTTGAAGCCGGCGATGAATTCCTGCTTCAGTATGCCCGACTCCGTTTCCGTTGGGGCTCGAGATTGAGGAAGGTAATGAACTCGTTCTATAATAATACTCCATACACACGAGCAACAAGGAGTGCAGCAGCACGTACCTAATAACAGCAGGGTTCAGAACCCTGTTCTCCACCTCTCCACCGTTGCATGTTCGGTTCAGATCCATCCCCTCCATCGATCCTTGCATTGGCTTTGACTTCGTGCACGTTGGCGGGTGTTGTCGACGGTTGTCATGACCAGAGTCAGCAGAGAAGAGAGTTACGCTAGAGGCATCCCGGAACTTGGAAGGGATGGTGCTGTCCTGATAGCTCCGATAGGGATCGTCCGGGTTGAAGGCGTGGATGCAGTGGACAGTGTGCGGATGGGAGCGGAGAGGACGAGCCCCGCTCGGTTCAGGGCTTCAAGAACTGCTGTACCTTTGGCTCAGAGTTGGCGCAGACTGAGAGAGATGACTCAGGCAGCGAGTCGTCGGACTCAGCGATGAGCCTGCGTGACATAACACGATGTTACGAAGCGCGCGATGGGAATACATCCGTCACGACTAAGCGCGCTAATTTAAAGGACCGTCACGGTGACATTGGCCGCCTCGGCCCTCCATCCACCTTGGGTCTCGTTCAGTAGCCGTCCAGAACCTCGTCTGAGGTCGGCCCGTCGAGCTCTTGTGAGCCCATGGCAGGCCATCCCGAAGTATTCGTGACTGAATGAATATAGTTCAAAGCTTCAAGCCTACGAACTTCCGTCGTCGCTCACTGGCACTTCTCCGATTCTCATCCTCGTCCACCAGACTGCGCGGCAAGCCGGGGTTCGACGTCCACAGACAATCTTATGGTGGAAGCGCGTCCGGAAGCATACAAGAACTTTGGAAACGGATGCAGCGGAGGTGTTGGGGTCGAGCAGTTCGGGGAAAGTGCGGATGGTACGCGGCCTTCCAGTTTCCTTCATCGTGAGTCCGACCGCACCTTTACGTTCCAACACATTGCGAAAACAGGTTAAGTGCTAAGCGTTAGGTGCAGAAACATACCGTCAAGCTGTTCTTGGCATCGTAACAAACGTTCCGGGTGACCTCTACCGATAGCAAGGACATGGATGCGTATGCCATCTCCATTATGGAGTTCGAGGTACGTCCTGCAGTTCTATGAGCTCTCGACCGACGGACCGGAGGCCTGCTCTCTCCCACCCCAACGGTTCACCGCCGCTGCCCGCGCAGCCAACCCGTTTCGTCAAACGGACTGCCCAAAAGCGGCGAGGCGAAGTCGTGGACAGCGGGACTACCCTCCACCTTTGCTATCTACCTGGTTTCGCTTCCAGTGTTGGTGATCAACCGCTTGCAGGGGCATGGAGCGACTTTGCGCATTCGTTCGCTCTTAAACAGTGCCGGATGCGCAACGTTCTAAGTCAGCGTTGATAGCAGTTCCACAATAGTGGCTATCGAGCGGGACGGTAAGGCACCCACCAGCCGAGCCTTGCTGCGAAATAGGCTACATCCCGTGAAAGTGTGCTAGTCACTCGCGAACGTGTGAAACGTTCGCGATTCGCTTTCACCGCTTGTATCGTGCCTTTCCGTTACATACATCCCACTCTCCTACCCCCCTCATAGACCACGGACGATGTCTGGATGACGCCTCAGCAGTACTAGCACCCCGCTGAGTACCACCAGCCCCGGTGAGGCGCACAAAGCGACAAAGCGCTTGCTACTCCTCTCCTCGCTCGGCTTCAAACCTGGAACCCAGGCAGTCGACGCCGTCGGCTCCTGCGCGTTCATAATAGTCCACACGCTCATCCTGGCTGACCTCGAGGCAAAGGACTAGTCAGAAGCTACTTACATGCGCAATGCGCCACACGGCACCAGGTCGTCGCTGGTACTCGAGAAGCACACGCCCCCGGCGTGACAGTAGGGTAGCCACGGACAAGAAGTACCCGTACAGCCAGTGAGCACGACGTGGGCCGGCCTCTGTCCACCCGCGCTCTATACTCACAGTCGCCTCTCCGCCGTCGAGACGTTTCTCAAAAACCTTCGAAGCGGCCAACTCTCATTCTTCTTCTACGGCAGACATCGATGGCTTTGGTGGTACGTCATCCCATTCTGAACACATGGGATTTTTTTTGATCTGTCCACTACCAGGAAAAGACGTGCGAGACAACTCGGCATTCACACTCGATCGGCTTCAGCTCGCTGGGTTCTGTATCGCACGTACAAAGTCTAGATTTTTCCATCGCTGCAAAATCTTTTCGCTGGTTCCCTGCACTTCTCACGCGCGCGCCGCATGTCCATCCTTCCCGGTTTCCTATCGAGCCCCTCTTCCCTCAAGCTGTACAACTCTCACCCCAGTGCTCCGACGGCCAAATTACAGTCAAGCTGCCGCGGCACGCGCTTGATCGTGACGACGTTGGCCTCATCTCGGGGTTACATTCAGCGAGTCCCCGTCAACGGCAATGTTTGCTTCGAGCTCCTTTGACACTCTTGGCAGATTCGTCTCTCCCGCCGGACTTTTACAAGTATGCGCCGCAGGTTTGCTGGCGGTTCTCTCATCCGCGCAGACAGATATTGCAAGTTGATGGTGTACCTCCGGGGGCTATGTCCACAGAACACCTTCGAACACGGGTTCGCCCGGTTGGTAGATGCGATGCTTCCTATCAAATGGAACGTCCGAGGGCTGACGGCCACGCTGGCGGGCGTGCGCCGTGGAGTGGGAGTGCATCCCCTGAGCGATGCGGCTGAGGTGTCGGAGGGGTGGTCGTAGAAGAGCGAATAAGTAGAGGAGCGCGTCGCGCGGTTTTCAAAGCAAGAAATTGGCCTCTAGACATGTTTGAGTTCAGGTGGGCCGCTGGTCAACGTAAAGAATCGAGAGAAGTCTAAATCTTTCTTAGGGCTTACATAGTACAACTATGAATGCTGGAAACCGACATCCCTAGTGGATAAATAGACTTGCGAGTCAGCCCTTAATCACCATGCTGCTCCAGATATCTACGAGCTGTGCTTATTTGTGAGGACGATTATAGGGATCCTTGTCCACCACGTGGTTTTCATGACGAACGCGTGTCGACCGGTAACAATGCGGTGAAAACGAGGACCACAGCGCTTCGTCCTCTTTGGTCCTTTCCCCCGTGCTTTCTTGTGCACCTCGTCATTTCCCTCCATCACGCTCCCTCGAACTCAACCGCTATGCCCCCGTCCCCGTCGCCTGCGCTCCCCTGGGAGGTCATCGAGAGGGTCATCGACCACTCTGCCAAGAACACCCGAACGCTATACAGCTTCACCCTCACCTTCCGCGACCTTCGTCCTCGCAGCACAATGCTCCTCCTCGTTCATGTCAAGCTGAAGAACCGGGACCAGCTTTTTGACCTGTGCGCCGTTCTACAGGCCAAGCCCTATCTTCAGCCATGTGTCCAGTCGGTCTCGATACGTGCCCACGAATTCTCTCCCAATCCTCTACTGCGCATACTCCCCAACCTCTCCGAGATCGAATTCACAGCTCCCCAGAGCCTTCGGCAACGTTCTCTCACTTTCCATGCATCGGTGCTGAAGTGTTGTCGTCCGTTGGGGCAGAACATTCAAACCCTATCCCTCCAGAACATAAGCTTCTCCTCACCTCCCGCATTCTCGGACATTCTACTCTTACTTCCGAGGATTGAGTCGCTTTCCTGCAAGAACCTTAGTGTCGACAGGGACTGTGTACACGGGGAGCCTATCACGCGACGTCTGTCGAAACAGCTCCATTTGAGGACGCTGACTGTGAGTATACGCCTATCTCCTTGTTATCGCCCAGTTCCTTGCATCCTCATCATTCAATGCTATTAGATTTGCGCAGGCAATGACGACAGGGTACTTGCCTTGCTTAGAGATGCAACGAAACACAGGCTCGTAACTCTCATCCACGACGGCCTCTCTGACCAACGTGAGCGTGAACACTGTTCGTATTATAGGGCTATTTGCATTGTATGCTTGTGAGCTGATCATGCTTATTCTGTAACGTAGCTAAAGAAATTGTTCTGGCTTCACCATCAGATTGGGTTCGATTGACCTCGTTCATCTGGAAGCCCAGTCAGTTGGGGGGTGACATGAACTCCCAGCTTAAATTGGCTATCAATGTCTTAAGAGACTTGCATCCCCCAAATCTACAGGACGTTACTGTGGGCATCAATGTCTTGTCATTTCCATTACTTCTCCCCCCCTGCAAATCCTCTCCAAGTCTAGAACTATGTGCCGAGTTGGAGGCGGCTCTCATGACCTTCCCTCGACCAATGATTTTGCTTTCCCCCTATGCCCACTGTCTCAACAGCCGCCGTCATTATTCATGGATGCCTATAGTCGAAAAGCTCTTCCCAGTGTTGGCAGGACATCATGCACTCAGAATCAATGCCAAATACTGTGAGTCGTGCCCCCAGTACTCCACTACTAGTAAACTTAATTTCGTTGGCCTAACAACTATTCAGCAGGGAATGCTGGACATGACGGCAACATATCAACCCCCATTGTCACATCCGCGGACAGCCGATGGGCCGCGACTGGATCTCGTCAAGACAGGACCATCATTATCTGGGATTTGCAAAGCGAACGTATCGCACAGGAATGGTTCACCGAGGACACCGAGCTGGAATCCCTTGTATTTTCCCCGGACAGTCGATATATCATGTCGACTGGTAAGGCAATGGCGGCTACTAGTCAGGGCTCCGAAGGCCAGTGGGCCACAGTCTGGGACCTTCATCAAGGTGGACATAGAGTCACATCGCTCAAGGGAGAGCGCGATAATGATCGGTGTCACGCCTTCCACCGACTTCCTCGCAACTGTGCATGGTCCCCGGACGGTACCTGGATAGCGGTCGGGGCCCCTCGGGCCGATGTCGTACATATCTGGGAAACGACCACCTTCCAGTGTCTGCATTCCGCTAGCACCTGGAAGGGTTCGGAGGTGCTGACATCTTCTGCCGATGGACGTTGGGTCGTGACGACGGGCCCGACCGAACCCCCAACTGCCTGGATCTGGAGCGTAGAGTTGGGCGAGCTGCATCGGCCGCTCCAAGGTCACGCGGATGTAGTTTGCGCTGCTGCGTTCAACCCGGGGAGCACACGAGTCGCGACCGGGTCTTGGGATTCCACGATCCGGATTTGGGATGCGCAAACCGGAGGACAGCTCCTCATTCTGGAAGAACGGGCGGGAAGATGGATCAACGCCGTGACATTCTCTGGAGATGACAGGATGGTACTATCACATTCGTCCCACTCCTCGCCTATCATCCGGCCTCGCAACGAAGGATCTGAAACAGTGAAAGTCTGGGATGCATCCAACGGAGCCTTGCTCGCATCCTTATCGGAGAGGAGTCTCCACGGTCCCCGCACTGTTCGCTCTGCATGCTTTTCGCCATGTGGGAGCTACGTCGCGTCGGTATCTGAGGACAAAGGGGCACTCTTGTGGAAGACTAGCGACTGGTCATGCATTGCAGAGGTCTCGGGCAGTGGAGCACCAGTGACCCACGTCGCGATCTCGCCCAACGGGAGGGTGCTCTGCTGTGGAACTAGCTCTGGGACGGTATTCTTTCGTCGTATGTACGATCTCGTTTCCGCCAATGGGGACTGATTAGGATAGAGTCGCGGTTACGTTTGTTGGCAACGCTTCGGGTTTCCTCATGATACGTCTGTTTTCAGGTTTCAGACGCTTCATACGTATGATGTTATCCTAGTACGGTTCCTCAATATGTACGATTGATGGACGATGTCTCGAATGTACGGTACCGTGTATGAGATTGACATATGGGACAGTATATATGTGATATCCACCGTCTGGACGTTTGCATTTGCGGTGAGGCGATGCTAGACAATGGCCGGTGGCCCTTCGTGGGATGCGGAACTCATTTGCTAAACACCGCGGGCAGCGAAAGGAAGACCCGTCTGTCTCGCGCCAACTAGGTTTTGATAACTTGGCCGTCGCCCGCACTTTTTGCGTATCCTCGACCCTACCCGGTGTACATCAACCACGAAGGGGATGTCGAGCAAGGGGAACAACAAGCACCGCATGCACCAGGGACGAAAACCTATTGGGAACGCAGGCGTAAGTCGAACGCACACTCGGCGGTTCGTGGGATGCAGGGGCTCGGAGAAGGACGCAGGGGGACATGCTCACTTGGACATGAGATTGGCCCGCAGTGTCTCTAGAATGCCTCTGGATTTGCCGCTCGCTGGCTTCTGTCTTGAACCCGGCTCCGTGGGACATGGTTCGCAGCCTATAGTGCGGTGCTGCTCCGAGGTGAAAGCACGGAACGATGAACAACAGCGGTAGGGACCGTTCCTTGATGGCGACTACTGATTGTCGACATGAGGCGCAAGACGTCTCACTGATGGACATACAGCATACACCTAGTCCCGGAGCGCTGAAGGTTAAGCTCGAGCGTACGCCCGTCTGGTCGCCTCACGAACGAACTGAGCCTGGAAATGGATGAGCATGAGGCATAAGCTACACACTTGCGCCATGACATACCATACTGATTTGTGTCGACACTGGCCATGTCACTCCGCAAAGTACAAGTCTCGCAGTCAACAGAAGGCGAACATGAATGCGTTATCACCAGGAACGGAAGACCAATCTATTACGACTAGAATTCGATGAGCATCATGACCCGAGTCCGCAATCAGAACATAGATGCGCTCACCTTCGATGCAGAGTTGTGCCATCGCCTGTAGGAAGTCGCAGCGGGTGCGACACACCGATGGCGTGACCGGGACTATATCGAGGACGCGCGGTAGGGATAGCGGCACCTGGCGCAAGCTAGATATTCGATATCAATAAAATAGGTGATATGGCCCCTCCGGGCGGTCCTGGTCACGTATGAGGAGATTTGAAAGCTTTGCGGTATGTAATTAGCGAGAGAAACAAAATTCCAGTTCATGGTACTTTTCAGCTGGGCCAATGCCACCGCCGCACGTACCCTCAATTCTAGCGGGGTGTACCATCATGCACGACTAGTGATTCCTCCGAGTCCCTTCTCCTGGTGCTACTGCACATCGCGCTTCGGACGGGCTTACGCCCGCCCTCGCGCGCTGTGCTCTCCATCCGAAGATATACACAGTCGGTTTTTCGGTGGTCAGCCAAGATCGTGCCAGTTTCTCTCCAGACCGATCGCGATTGACCCCTTTTTTCTAGTTCATAGAACTAGAAATCTCACTTGCTGTCGGTGGCGGTTTCGGAAGAGGAGTAGATGAAGGAGGGTACTTGGGGTAATCTTGACTCCTCAATTGACGCTGGTGGTGGGAGGAGCGCAGTACAAAGTGCCGGGGGTCCTTCTGATGAATTTTCCCAATACAGCCTCCACCACGTTTTGATGGCACCGCTTACATGGACTCGTAGGTTACTGCAGGTTAGACCTGGATCACTCACGTGACCAGGAACAACATGATCTCGAGTATGAAGAAGATCCGTACCCGGAATCTCGATAGGCATAGGTCCATAAAACTCGCTATGGATACAAACACCGAAGGCTAGAGTCACCGAAGCAGAGGTAGACTGATTGCTTGACGCACGCACAACCCACCGGACGAAAGACGAATGGAAATCTCATGCCTATTGGCGAACGTCTAACGATACATCTGTAGGGACTGCATCTACGTTAATGGTCCCACAAGATGTTTCGAGCCGGAAACACGTACCTCCCCACGCAGAAGGCTAGCATTTACTTCGTCTGCGCCATCAACGTGTTCAGCGTCCGCGCTACAACCCCGACCGCCTCTCGCACCATGTCCCTCTTCTCAGCCCGCACCCGAGCCATGACCCGACCTTCAAATTTGTCCGGGTGGAACCGGAGCATTGCATCCCGTAGCCGTTCGCGACGCTCCTTTCTCGATGTGTCCGGATCCCGGTCGTCTTCGGCAGAGGAGGGAAGAAGGAAGGTGGAGATCGCATCGATGGTCAAGTCGTCGACTCGGAGGGAGGATGGAACGTGTCTCTTGCCGGCGCACGCCAGATGTTTGGGCCAAGGGACGTCCACAAGAGCGAGCAAAGGATGAGTGGATGCCGCGGTACTGGGAGCGAGAAGAGTCTTCCACTGCGCCTCGTACAACTCCCGTGCCTCCACCGCTCGCAGCTTCTCCCGGGCTAGTCTCCGTTTCATGCGATCCTCATTTTCAGCACGCTCTAGCCGCCTTGTCTCCTCCCTGATCTCCTTCCCCCTGGCCTTGCGCGCATCGCGCTCCGCCTGTCCCCGCATCCGCTCCTGGTGTTCGGCTGCATGCTTCCTCCTGCGACGATACACTCTTCAGCATCAACACACTAAAAGAAAAGAATCAGCACTCACCTCCACATCCCCGCCCATATCCACTCCACGTAGTCCTCGTCCTCCATTACCGCGGATCGACGTCCAGCCTGTCGTCCATCCGTTCCATCCTGCCCCCTCGCCACCGTCGTGGGACATGCGCGTACGAGTTCAACGATGCCTCCACCGAGTCGAGCCGCTCATCATCTCCCAATGCGCCCCACAGCTTGTCCCTGAACCGCTCCTCCTCCATCTGCGCCTGGATATAGTCGTAGTCTGGCTTGTGCGCGCAGTGGCTCCACGGCGTCGACGGTATGATCTGGGGTCCATACTCGACGTCGCTGCCGTCGGCATAGTATAGAGGTATCCGATCGTCCGTGCGTCTCCGTTCGTGTCTGTGGGGGTACCGTTCGTGGTTGTCTTGGTCGTCGTCAGTATCCCGAGAACGCTTGAGTTTGGCCGCCTTGCGGGCAGCTTGCCGCGCCTTCTGTAGGTCATGCTTGGCTTCTTCTGCTGGCGTTCGCTTGAGACGCAGTTTACTAAGAGGTATAAGAGGGCGAGGGCGAGAGAGAGCTACATAGACAACATTGAGTTACTGGAGAGACCTCTGGCAAACGGGTCGCAGACGCCCATGCAGCCACATGCTCGACTGAAACGGAAACTCAGACGCCGAAGACACCAGACACCATCATAGCGGCTGAGTCATCGGGCCACTCGACTTCATCATACTCCCCGCAACTGAGCAACACGATACACATCAATGTTTACTCTTAGGTAGGCTGTACGTCATTACCCTCTCGCATTCGCACTTAACGTTCTGTTTACCCCTGGATAATTTCTTTCTAACAGATACTAGTAGGGCTTCGACGACAAACTCAATTGCCAGGCCGCTCGCTACTTATGATGCAAACGGGTGCTTCACTCTCGTCTTCCCATCGGCTTCACCCTCAGCTACCCCGTTTCCATGGCCTGCAATTTTCGGAGACACTCGCTGCAGCAGCGAGATAGTTTAAATCGGTACAGTCGTTCGTCCCAACTTGTAGGCTACGTTTCCGAGTCAACTTGAACGCTCACTGGAGGCTGGATAGCGGGGAGTGATCGACGGGGAGTCCGCAGAACCGCTGAAGACGATTATTCGTCATACAGTATTCACTAGGTAACTAATCTCGCCGCCGATCATACGCGTAGTTGTATTAACAGACCGTGACGCAGTATACTTGATGGGTTGAACGGTCTCTCGTCCAGCTCCTCATATTGATGTCAGCCCACAAGTCGTGGATCGGGTTTCAGCTAGAGCACACTCGAGCAGCCTGTAGCGGAGCAATTCACGGCCGAGTTGCCTCAGACTCAGCCGGACCGTGATGGATGAATGGCTGGGTAACACTCGCTGTAAGGGCGTAAAGCCGGGAATAATGGACTTCCGCTGAGGGGGACTTTTCGGGGGTTCTGTGGGACGTTTGGGATTGGGGTTGTATTGGGATCTCGTAAAGGGATGCAAAGGTCCCGGTGGCGGACTCGGAGGTGGACGACTGTTTCCTCTTTCCGTTGAGGACGACGGCGACGAGTTCTTCCTACGTTGCCTCTATGTACTTAGATAACTCTTGTTAAGCGCACCTAACTCCTCCGCGCAGCCTACGATGAACGGGAATAATACGCAGTTATGCATACCTGGAATGTTGTACAAACCTCGAACCTACGTCCTGTACGGATACACTTCATGCCGTCGTAAATCCTATTTTGAATGATACGCCCAAAGAAATACCCAAACGACCTCCCAAGCGAAGCTTCAAAGGCTGATCCGTCTTATCCTCTTATTCAAGTGTCGGCGGAGGGTTACCGCTGCCAACAATGACCCACGCTCCCTCGCTCGAGACGTCATCGATCGTCAAGAAGATCGTCGCCGGACCGGGAGGGTACACACGGCCGTTCGGCGGCGTGACGAACGTGAGCGACTTGCCGTCGGGCGCGATGCTGCCCTCCATGAAGACGAGGCGGGCGCTGGAGTGGAACGCGTGGCTCGAGAAGCCCAGATCCATCAGCGAGACTGCACACAAGTCAGCATTGCGCGACGACGACCACACCCGCGAGAAGCCTATCATAAAGTAGACGTACTTTGCACTTTGGCGTTACGGCGGCGCAACGCAGCCGGGACCGAGATGGGCACGGTCACCCGGCTGTTGAAGGGCACCTTCGCGGGCGCGTTCAGGATCTTCGGGCGGTCGACGAACATGAACGGCGGGTCGAGCGTCTCCACACGGAGCTCGCTCGGGAACTTGATCCCCGGCGCGGGGGCGGTGAAGTTCCCGTTCGGGTTGCTGCCCGCGACGAGGAAGTTGCCCTGCGGGGTGAGCGTGATGCTCGAGTGGTACACGCGCGCGATGTCCGTCGTCGGCAGGCCCTTGTTGCTGATGCGCTGGCCGAGCGGGAGGGAGGGCGTGTACAGCGAGGGGGTGAGCACGGCGTGGTCCGAGTTCGAGTTCCCGATCGCGTCGGGGACCTGCGCGATCGCTGCGAAGCCCGTGCGCGCGCCGTTCGCGATGAGCACCTGGCCGTTGGGAAGGTGCACGAGCTCCGGCATCGTGCGGCCCTCGAGCATGTGCTCGACTTCCCAGCCCTTCGCGATGCCCTCTGGCGTGAGCTTGATGCGGGAGCATTGGGAAGTGGCGGGGAACTGCGACGAGAGGTTGGCGGGCTGGATCGCGGGATCGACGGCTGTGCCGCCGCACACGAGGACCTCCGGGACAAAATCGGGAGGAGAAAGGGGAAGTAGGATGGCAGATCCGTCGATGGGGTTCGTCACACGGACGTTGTTCGGAATGTCCGGGAGGATCGTCTCGGTGTTCGTCTCGACGTCGTAGATAATCGACTGGTTGTTCGCGACCATGAACACCTTGCCGTCCGGCAGTGCGAAAACGCTATCGGACAGGATCGTGAGTACGCTTCGAGCAATACAGTGGGAACGACGGGGCATACCGCGGGAACAGGTTGGCAGGAAGGCTCCGCTTCAAGAACTCGGATGGCCGAGGGGCGCTCTCCTTGGGTGGGAAGAATTCGAAGCTGAGAGCGGGATCAATATTGTAGAACGCCGCGTCTTCGTGCATCCCGCCGACTATCAGGAGACTGCCGTCGAAGATACGCGCTGTAGACGGATACCAGCGCTTCTCGAGGAGGTGGAGGTTGACGGGGTCCTCGAAGACGGTGCATCCCTTGCCGGTGGGCGACGCGCAAGGCTCGAAGAGGCGGATAGCCTGCTGGCCGGGTTGAATGCCAGGATTCCCTGGGAAGCCGTTTGGATCCCCACCGACGCTGACCTTCATGAGAATATTTGTAAGCCACTGCAGGGACTTCCTGATAGACCGCGGACTACGTACCATGGTACCGTTACTGAGCAGGGCGCCGCTAGCGCAGAAGGAGTTGGTGATGAGGTCGAGCGGCGTCACCGTGTCCGTCTCGAGATTCCAAAGCCCGCCCCATGCAGAGTGGCCGTTGATCTGCAATGGGTCGTTGGACGCACGATCGAAAAAGACGACCAGGGTGGGCGAGACGACGATGGCCTCGAGAGCGACGATACCCGAGGTCGTGTTCTTGAGGTTGAACTTCCACCCAGGGGCGGATGGCGCAGCAATCGATAGGGTAGCGAGAAGCGAAAACACCGACAGAAGAGACCACTTCATGATGTCGACCGGTCTCTGGCTTAGAGGGTAGACGATGGAGTGCTGAGTCGCGTCATCCTCCGGAGAGGCGACATGGCGGCTTTTAAGCTGTTGTTCGTGCGACGTATACTTCCCAAACTTTGTACGCCTGTGAGTCAGTGTGCACGAACGTGAGCATACTCCCGTTCACCGGGCTCCGTAAAGGGGTAGTTGGCGTCGTACCGTTGTGATGGCAAGCAGGCGGAGCGGGAAATACCGGATATCTGAATACTCAAGGCGAGGCGTGACTTAAAGCGCAAGGTTCAGGAGGGCAAAACTCCCGCAGACCGACGCATGTGGTTTGAGGTATCTGTCCACGCTTCCAACGTCGTGAGATCGGGACCAGCGCGGAGGTCCAAGATGCACGAATTTTGAAGAGCGAGATTGACAAGGACCGCAGTTTCGTGCTAGTATGTCTTGGCACTTCCCAAGGATGGGGAATACTTCAAAGAACGCGTGCAATTCGTAATCAAAATCGTCTGGCACGAACAGGAGGTTGAGCTCACCTGGTATGCGCACTTGTAGGCTATGTTCGTTCCCTCCGCTTTTACACGCATGAAGACGTCAGATGGCATAGTCTGAGGTGTCAGATTTGTTAGAAGCAAAATCATTGCATTGTTGCGAATCACCTACTGCACATCAACTGAGGCCGAGAATTGTCAGAATCGTAGGTTCTAGTCGCCGTCCGTGGTATCAAAACCTTGCATCGTGGGCGACAGTCGGCAACTGTTATTGAAGTTTATAGGTTAGGCACTGTACATACTACCCCGAGACCCAGCCTCGGCACTCACCATGGCCTTAGCTTGAATTGGCCTGCCCATGTGCAAAAGTTTACGATGAAAAGCGGTTGAGATAACGTTCAGCAAGCGGGACATTGCCAGGGGTAAGTGCATCGGACAAAATCGTGTTGGATGAGGTAGCTTTCCCACGGTCAGCTCCGAATGATTCGGGAGCGCTTGAAGTCTGGTCAAAATTCCCTCCCTTTGCACCATTCTCAACTCATTCTCATCCTGAACATCTGTCGAACTCCACAGTAGGCTTTGGTAAGCTGGATATAACGACACCCAATAGGTTCCAGTTACTCTGACCGATAGGGTCCCCGTTGAGTCGATTACTACCGTACTAATGTCTCCTCGGAGTCCTCGCCCAGTACACACACTGCGTACGCCGCACCTATCTACCTGCGACATTTTAATCGTCTTGGAGGACGTTTGGCTCCCAACCAGTCCAAACTTGCCCGAAGACACTTATTTCGGACGGGATGGCAGCATCGGGACCGGGACCACGCTCACATAAAGCCTGGACGTCAATCTGACTCAAGAAGAGGCTCGTCTGTGGGGACGACGACTCAGCGACTGTGATCGGAATGGCGTATATCCGGACTCGCACTGCGATAATACTGCGGCTATGCGATTAGTAATATGACTCTGGCTGCGAGCCAATCATTGCGACGTTGAGAGTCCATTCAAGGGTGCAATCGCTGACAGGCAGTCAGTATGCAGCGTACCGCGAACGGCGATAAATGCGTTCTGGACGTGGTCGTATGTCAACGCGTACTTATCCGTGCGGGGCGCGTCAGAGGAACGCTGAGCAACCCGCCGCCCACACGTCAATACATTATCCAGCCATTGCGTGGCAGGGAGTCAGAGGGAGTCAGGGACTCGCTCACGTCGATCGATGCCTGACGCGGGATTTTTGCTCGCGATCAAGGAGATGGAGGGCCACATATCTCCCAATGGGCCACCCGTCGGAATTCCGACGCTCGTGGGGACGTAGAGCGTGACAGAAAACGGAACTTCACCGTTACGTCGCCCTCCTCTGATCAAGCGCAAGACTGCCATGTCTTCGAAGTACGTGGGGTGTCTATACCTCTGGACGTTGAGCACAAGGCTCGGCAATCGATGGAAGCGATGGGCTGTGCCTGATTGTCTTCAGTGTTCCATCGGTCTGCCAGACTGCTACATCCCGTTCGCCGACAGGTCCGCTAAAAATCAAATGGCGACGTATCGGCGTCATTTACCATATCATTCCTGTTTGCACCGTGAACACTTCGAACACGAGTTCGTTGGCGTGGCGTCTTGGCTATCACCATGTTTATGAAACCATTCCTGAGTGCGTCTATTTGACGTCCGGAGCCGCACTCACGTCTCGCAACGAACATGCCCGGTTAATCTGTTAATGAGTATCTCAGTTGTACGTAACATAGATATCCATCTCGTCGATCAGAACTAATTGAATCCGGCGGCGAAGTTCGAGCTTCCCCGAAGGCAGTCAATCTGATAGACTTCCATTCAACGCAGTGCTGTCGACGACTCGACGCCGGCAACATTGTATGACAGACTGGTAAGAGACCCGGCTCCCTTCCAGAATCCTCGGCAAATGTAGATCTCCTGCTCACAGGGTTACTATCGCGACCCCAGTGTTCGGACAGAGAGGCGCCGAAAGGATTCGTCCGGCGATTTGTCCCCCTTCCCCAGGGCCGATAATTCTCAAAGTTGGTATATATGTGTAACAGTGTTGTAGACACATCCCTGCAAAGAATGGGAGGAATACAGCGCAATTTGAGTGGAAGCGAAGGGGGAATAAGGGGGAGACCCCAGTGTTCGGACAATTCTCCGGTCGGGTGGTCACGATCAGTCACGATGCCGATGTTTGCCGGTCCTCGGAAATGTCCGTCTCCCCGCCCAACGAGCTATAGCCGAGCACCCTAGCCGAGTCGGAGTTACAGAATGGGCCTTGAATGTCACGCTCTCGAGGACATAACTTGTTTCCCCTCCCCACTGCACACCTGTAAAGCCGGAAAAATGGGCGCGGGACTCTCAATGTATCCATAAATCTTCTGACGAAGTTTCGCGGGAAGCGCTCATGAGAGGCACTGAAGCGAGGCCCGACGCGAGGGCCAAAACCTCAGCCACCCTCTTATTCCCTTGAGATCGCGACAACGGCTGCATGAAGAAAATCCATTCTTTTTGCATCTGAAATAGAACGCAAGTGTGCAGTTTTGTGCCAAATTGCAAGCTTATCGGGCGGGAAATGAGGGAGCGACGGCAGTTTGTCCGAACACTGGGGTCTGTCCGAACACTGGGGTCTGTCCGAACACTGGGGTCTGTCCGAACACTGGGGTCTGTCCGAACACTGGGGTCACGATAGTATCTCCACGAAACGTGCAGTACGACGTCACGCCTCCGTCAAGTCCGGACAGCGGGAACGTCGGCTCCCGAGATGTCTCAGACTCTCCTGGTGTCGGTACTTACGGTTTCCTTTGTTTTCCTGATGCACTTTCGGTGGCGCTATATACCGTGTTGCGCAGAAAATGCGCAAGCAAGGGACAAAGAGAGCGGCGACATATAGGACAGGGATCCAGCATGACAGTCATTCATCGACACTCGCCTTTCCTTCCATCTCCCTGACGCATCCGTCAACCTGTCTCCTTCATGGCCATCGCGTCCTACCTTCGCATCCCGGATCTCCTTGCGCACTGGCGGTGGAAGGGAAGGCTCCACCGGTTGCGCGAAGAGGTCGCTGCCGAGGGAAACGCCTGGTTCCGCTCATTCACCCCTTTCGAACCCAAGTCCCAGCGCGCCTTCGACCTCTGCAACTTTGGTCTCTTTGCCGGGCTACTATTGCCGGATGCTCCACGAGGTACGTGTATTGCGGGGCGGTAGATGGGACGAGACACTAATAACATGCTTGATAATTTATGACAGAACACCTTCGCATCGGCCTCGATCTCCTTAACTTATTCTTCATTATCGACGAGTACACCGACGTCCAGCCTGGCCACGTTGTGCGCGAGATGATGGCGGCCTGCATTGACGCCATGCACAACCCGACCAAGCCGCGTCCCGAGGGAGAAGTTGTCCTTGCCGAGATGGTCCGCCAGTACGTCATCTCTGGCTCTCGTCGCGCACTCCGCTCATGTCGCTTCCAAGGTTCTGGGAACGCGCCCTAGCGTTCGCGACGCCGCTGGGCGCGCAGTGGTTTGTTGAGGTCTTCACGGAATACCTCAGCAGCGTGGTCGAAGTGGCGGAATGGCGGGATCGAGGCTCACCGCAGCTGACCCTCGAGGAATACGTCGCCATCCGCCTCAAGGATGTCGGCGTGCTACCGACACAAGCCATCGGCGGGCTCTACTTCTCGCTGCCAGAGGAGGTCTACTCTGAACCTACGGTTTGCGAGGCGATGAGGATCGGTTGCGAGCTGACCATGATCGATAACGTGAGTCGCCACGAAGCAAACAGGGATGTCGCCACTCATCTCAACCCAACTTTCAGGATCTGACTTCGTATAACCGAGAACAAGCGACCGGGATCGGGGGGTTCAACCTCGTCACCGTCGTGATGCACACGTTCGACCTCAACCTCGACGAAGCGGTCCAGTGGCTCAAGAAGCGGAGCGACGAGCTTACGGCAAGCTTCTACGCGCACCTCGCCGCCGTGCCGTCATTTGGCCACCCCGAGATCGACGCGCAGCTCAAGATGTATCTCGATCACGTTGGCAACGTCCGGCGCGCGGTGTGGGATTGGTCCTTCGCGAGCGGGCGGTATTTTGGGGACAGGGGGTCCGAGTACGCGAGGACGGGGCTGGTGCCGCTCCTCCCGAAGAAGGGGCAGAGCTGTGAAGACTCGATCAGAGTGCTTTCGATGGAGGAGGAGCTGGCGAAGTTGCAGGAGACTGCGAGATAGACTAGTGATAGACTCGAGCCAAGACTCTGACTCGGGCTCATACTATAGAGAACCGCGACCGCCCACTTGGAACCAATGAGGGGCGTTGTACGTATGCTTATTAGACCCAGCGACCTAGATTGGCTGGACATTGCTTACAGTAATCCCGACGAACACGCTTGTAATATGCCCCATTTTGGCAAGCGAGCTACCCGACGAGCTTTTGGGGCCTTTGGGCGTCTAGCTTACCATTATGAACCTCTCAGCGGCTGTGCCACCACGTCAAGTTGGCTTTGTGCTACATCCTCGACTCTCATTTGGGTACCTCAGCCCCACGGACGGCTAGCGAAACACCTTTCATCCTATTCTGTACCGTTCCAATACTAAGAATCTGCACGGTCCGTATCGGAAGTTTTCGCCATCAACTTGAAGTTCTAGGGCTGACATGTTGTGGCGAACGTCCCAGACTTCACACGAAATTCAACGGTGACTGTACTGAATATCCATGACAATGGCAAGGTATGTGTGAAACGATGAACTTCTGTCTCCTTCCATTTTTATTCGCCGATTCAGTAAACGACCCCGCGACGAGGACGTAACTCCAGATATTCGAGCTCCATGCTCGCCCCTGGACGGGTCCGCCCCCGAAGTCGCCGTGCCTCCACGGAAGGTCGCCAAGGTTTCGCCCAAGACAGACTTCTCTACCTTTGAGATTGGACGCGCTCTGGATATGTCGTCTGTCCTGCCTCCACCCCAGTCAACCTCGGAGGCGGCTGACGTCGAACAGCCTACCCCCACTGCGAACGATGCTGCAGGATCGCCTAGTTCCAAAACTTCATCCCAGGCTGCCAATACCAATAGCGACTTGAAAGAGCTGCTGGACCTGAGCCAGCTCGATTCTATGTCTACCATCGAGGCTCGCTTCGACCAGATCGCGTTCGAGCTGATGCATAACTACCGAATAGAGGTCAAGAGTGCGAAGGGCACGGATCAACTTGAGGTCCTCGAGGTCGAGTTCTACCTCTACAAAACCGGCTGTCATGAAGACCCCTTCACACACGCTAGCCCTGAGCAAGGCGAGCGCGGGCGGTGGTAAGTGCAGTTTCACTGCGTTCTATGAACAACCAACGGCGGCTAACTGTGTGGTTCAAGGTACTTTCACAGACCGCCTGCGCGCTCGAGCGAGGCTGGTTCTCCGATAATGGTCACTCCAAATGGATACCGAGGCGGAACCCGCAAAGGTCTGGACATCACACTCGGACGCCCACCCCCCGCGGTGACGTCCAAGTTCTTCCCCGAGCCACCGACTTCAAGCGCGACCGAGTCCTCAGAAGCGAGCGACATCGTCCGCGGCGGTGCTCTCCTCCGGTCCGTCCGCCGAGTGAGCGACGGCCATGTCATCTCCGGACCCTCTCTCCTCGTGGACGAAGTCCTCCGCCTCAGCGGCGCTAAGGAGATCGCTGAGCTCGTCGCGGTCCACTGGAACAGCGACATCTCCGCGTTCCCTCCCTCGGAGGCGTCATCCCCACCCCCCTCTTCCGTCCTCGACACAGCCGCACAGCTCAGGAAGCTCCCGAGCTCGACGACCGGAACCCCGCGCGAGCCCCTCTCGACGATGTATCTCGTCCGCGCCCCGCCGCCCGCCCACCCCCAAGCTGAACCCCAGTTCAAAGAAGCGCTCGTCGACGGCCGACCGCGCATCTTCCGTTCCCCACGCATCGGCCTCGACCTCTCGCACGCCTCCATCCCCTCCCCGTCGTCGTCTGACCCTAAGTCCCTCCCAGCAGCGCTCGCGCACCCGCGCGTAACCTTCATCGCGCGGCCGTACCGCTTCTTCGTCTCCCCATACCTGCTCACGTACAACGGGCGCGGGCAGAGCTTCGTGGGCGTGTACGACGCGCTCGTCGCGCGGGGCCACTGCACAGACGACCGGGAGCTCCTCGCGGAGCTCGTGAGGCTGACGGGCATCAAGGGGCCGACGGCGACTAAGTACCTGATGGAGCTGCGGTTGGGGCTCGAGGAGGGGGAGCTGGGTGGGTTTACGGGGCCGAAGGGGAAGACGGTGTCGTCGTCGGTGACGGGGTGGTTGAGGATGATCGGGACGTTGCGCCGGCTGGGGGCGAGTGCGCAGAAGGAGGAGGGGGCCGCAGAGACGGAGGACGCGGATGCAGAGCCAGGATCTGCGTGAGGAATGGCCGTGGGCCGACAGATTAGTTGAGCTCGCATACATGGCTATTCGCGATACCCCCTACATCCCTATCGACTCGGACAGCACTGGTAACCCTACATTGAGCTACCTTAAATTTTCATACTCTATATGGCCACTTAATATGTCGACCAACCCATCCTCATGCGATATAACGCAAGACGCTGCGCGCCCACACCCTCCAGCGCCGCCCATTCGCGATATCCTGCGCATCGCGCTTCTCACGTGCAGCCTGGTCCTCCTCGCGGACCCGCACGCCGTCACCAGGCCGCCACACCGCGTCTGTGTCGAGGTCGACGTCCATGAGGGGAACGAAGTGCTCGCGTTTCCGGAGCCACAGGAGCTCGTACAGCGTCCAACCGACGTATGTCGCGATGAACACCACGACGCCGATGTACGTCGCGATGATGTTCTGCAGCGCGCTCCATCAGCCATCCGATCCCGACAAACATAGGTGAGGAATGTTGACGCACCCTCCAGTCGAACGGCTGCTTGACCACGGCCGCGTAGCCCTCCGCGGCGAGCATCGCCACCGCGAGGCCGACGGTGAGGAGCGGCAGGGCGGGGTAGAGCGGCTGGACGTACGGGAGGTCGGCGGGCGCGCGGCCCTGCGCGCGCCACGCGGCGCGGAAGCGCAGCGAGATGGCGCCGATCGTGCCCCAGACGAGGAGCGCGGAGATCCCGGTGAGGTTGATGAGCCATGTGAAGACGACGCCTTCGCCCCAGATCGTGGTCAGGAAGGAGATGAAGGAGATCGCGAGGGACAGGCTGGGATGACGAGGAGATTAGATGGGAGCTAGGGGAGGGGGACGAGGTGAGGATGGATGGGAAGAAGGGAAGGACGCACACGAGCGAGGGGATGGGGACGCCGCGGGCGTTGACCCAGCCGAAGACGCGGGGGGCCTGGCCGTGGCGCGCGAGGGCGAGGAGCATGCGCGAGCTCGCGTAGAAGCACGAGTTCGTCGCGGAGAGCACGGCGGTGAGGAGCACCGCGTTCACGACGTGCACGGCCGCTCCGAACCCCGCGCGCACGAAGACGACCGTGAGCGGCGACGCGGCGACGCTCGAGTCTTCCGAGTCCGACCATGGCCGTAACCGTAACCTCCAGTCAGCAACCATCTACATAATCGTGCTGAGGGATGAAGCTCAAGGGCCGTACCGTTTGCAGCCGTGAGGAGCGTGGGGTCTTGGTTATTAATACACAGCCCGATCGTGAGGATCGTGAGGATGTAGAAGATGAGGATGCGGAGGAAGGTCGCGCGGACGGCGCGCGGGACGGACTTGTGCGGGCTCGCACTCTCCCCGGCCGCGAGCGTGACGAGCTCAACGCCGCCGTAGGAGTAGAACGCGAACACGAACGTCTGGGCGAAGTTCCCAAAGCCCCCGATGAACGCCTGGCCCCCCTGGAAGTTCGCGAGACCCTGTGTGGAGCGAGGCGGGATGTCACAGAAGAAGGTTAGAATTTGGAAGTTGGAACTTGGAAGCGGGTGCACGCCGCACGGTCGCCACAGGGGAGAATGGGAGAGACGGAAAGGACGCGACGCACCGGGCCCGGGTGATTACGGACACCGCCCCAGTCATAGATGAGGCCGACGAAGGTGAAGACGATGATCATAATGATCTTGATCATGGCAAACCAGTATTCCGATTCGCCTGGTGACAGTGGGGTAAACCTTAGTTTGGAAATGAGTATCCGGGAGTACTTAGCATGGGCACGCACCGTATACGCGCACGTGAATGAGCTGCATAACGAATATTGGCACAATGATCATGAGCGCATACTGCCATGGCTTGATGTTGGGGCCCCAATACTGCCAAAACGTTAGTTGTTCAGCGAGAAGCTTGGGTAACGAGGTCTGCACACCTGCAAAATGACCGCGGCTGCGGTCAGCTCGCTCGCTATGTGAAATAATGCAAGTCAGGCGTGTGCCACGAGAGGTTAATCCGCGAACCTACGGATGGTCAAGCTCCTACAAGGTGGGGTATTGCCAATTGTGAGAGGGGTGGGGTTGTGAAGAGGATCGGATGGGGTTGACTAACCATTGTAACCAGTAGTTCCACCCTGAAATGGTAGGTCAACCAAGGTCCACAGCAATCGATCGGCAGGAATGACATTGACTCACCCAGAGTGAAACCAAGCGCAGGAGAGACAAAGCGGGTCCCGAATTCCGCAAAGGAACCTGTGACCGGGATGTATGCAGCCATCTCTCCGCTGGGGTTATGTGTGTCAACCAAGGAGCTTTGATTGGTCTAAACCTCACATACAGAGAAATGACGACGCCATAGCAGAACAAGCCGACCGTAAAATATGACAAGAGTGCGCTTCCGGGACCAGCAAGAGCTACGGCCTATGGTACGAGAAATTCAACAAACTGACAAATGCGAGGATTGTGAGACGGACCGAGCCAGCACTGAGGAAGATACCGGTGCCTATAGTGCCACCAAGTGCTATAAATTTGGAATGGGGTTCACAGGAGAGTTGTACATGTAGGATAGCCGATCAGCACTAGGGGCGAAATGAACGTTGAGTATAAACAGGCGCTCACCAATCATGGTCAGATGGCGACTTTGCATTGCCCTTTTGGTGTCGTTGCCCTGGTTTGCATCGCCGAGGAGGACGCGTTTCCACAATGGCCGCTTGGCGTTGTTGAGGGACTGAGGCCTGGACTTCTCGAGACCATCGTCGTCGATGATCTCGTTAGCCTTGCCGCCGGAACTTTTGGACGGAGGCCGGGACGTCGGGAGAGCGGTCATGGCTGGGGCTTCGCCGGCGATGGATGGTGGGGGTGGGGGAAGAAGGGGCGTGGCATCCTGGGGAGATCTTGTGGGAGGCGAGTTTTACGGCGGTTGCGTGCTTCTTTTGCAGCATTATGTATGCGCCGTGATGCTCGTCGCGCTTGCTTCGAGCGACTGTCCATCGCACTGCTCGTCTGTGGGAGAACTTGAGATCTAGAGGGCTCGACTGGGGTCCCAGATGGTGGGCGAGACTGGCGCGGGATTCCGGGGTCCCGCCTCGGAGGAGTGAGGCCGGCGCTGCGATCCGGCGGGACAGGTTGTGATGGTTGTCGGAGCGGGGAGAGTTATCTTATCAGGAACACAGGGGTAAGCAAGCTGTGCTTACGCGATGTAAGCTGGGATGTAAAGTGGACTCGGACTTGGACTCGGACCTCGACCGCGCACTCGTCTTTCTTTCCGTCTTCTTGCCGTTTACCCCGCATTTCATTTCCTCTGTTCCGTCCTCGACCCCGTCTGTGTGCACCATGAAGGATGGCAAGCAACGTGCGAAGCCCGAGTCCCTCGTTCCATCAGGCCGCGGCACATACGCAAAACAAGCTTGTAGTCATTGCAGGAAGAGGTACGCTTGACCGTCTTTCACTTCATACATCTCCGACCCATTACCCTACAACGATGCATACAGGAAGAGCAAATGCGACGGTAGAGCTCCGGTGTGCGGTCCTTGTGAGAAGGCAGGCCGAGCTTCAGAGGTGCGTCAACAGTCGTCTTCTCTGACCCTTCCGCCAACCACCATCATCGCACTGGCATATATGCTCGTTTTTGTTGTTATTGTCGATACCCAATAGTGCACCTGGGGCAAGGAGACCGCAAAAAAGGCCCGCACGCAACAACATTTCGAATCTCTTGAAAACTACATTCGTGCACTCGAGGCGAAGGTGAAGGAGCTCCAATCCGACCTCGACTACTGTCGGAAGCAGCACGGGGGGCCCCCTTCGGCTCCCTCTCCTACTGACAGCCAAGATGCCACTACTGCAGCCCTGCCCCCACGAAACGAGTCCTCTGAGCCCGAACCGTCTTCAGAAAACGAGGGGTCGAGCTCGACCGGCGACTCAGACATCGAGCGTCTCATAGCGCCCACAAGGCATCTCGTGGTAAGTCCCACTTCTTTAAGTCCTTGATTTCATGATTTGCACTGCATATATGTGCGCTGTTGCTTGGTCTCGTAGCGTGGCGTGCGCCACAGGGGCGTTGTGCGTCGAGTGTGCCATCTCGGACGCTCCCTGCCAGCATCTTTGCGCAGGCCAATGGAGAGGTATCGGACGAGCGCGGCCTATCCTTGTGGGGCCGAGCGAGGCCGCATAACCAAATTGCTCTTCTTCGCACGAGCTTCGCATGATGCGCGTCGTCAATTTCCGAGCTCGCGTGCGAAAGAACCTTTGATCCAACCTTCCCATTCATGCTATTCAACGTTGGTCGTCTCGACGCGAAGACGATACGACAAGGTAAGTTCCCAACCAACCTTACAGACTTATTCCGGACCGAATCCGGGGTAAGGCCTGTGTTGATGGCTTGGATAAAGGAAGCTGCTCGTCGCAGTCAGTCTTTTGTATATGGCGTCTGCGGAGTTGACCCCCGAGCGCCGACGGGATGAGCACATGGCCATGAGACGCGCTTCGCATTTTCTAATTTCTTTTCCTGACGTCTCTAATGACGCTCCATCACCTCGGTTATGTTCGTGGCGAGCGCAATGGTTCCATCCAGAATCCCCCCGCTGACCACCCCTTACAGCTCCAGGAGACCGACCTCGAATACCATGGACCGACCTCCATCTGGCGCCTCGGCGCGCAACGCATCTCTCCCGCAAACTCCGAAACCAAAAAATCCGCCTCTCCCGAGCCGTCACAATCGAACGGCCCCGCTGCACACTTCGACTGGTCGCGCCATCTCCCGCCCGAAGTCCCGATGTCGCGCGCGGAGCACGACAGGCTGCTCGAGATCCTCTGCAAGTTCAACCTGTGCTGGGGCCTCCGCCTGATCCCCGAGCTCTTCATCCGCGACATGCACCGCGCGCTCAGCCTGTCGCCGTCCACCCCCACGCCGCGCACCGCGCACTACAGCCCGATGCTGCACAATGCGGCGCTGGCGCTGGCGTGCTCGTACGCGGACGACCCGGTTCTCAAAGATATTAGGTGCAGGCGGATGTTCGCGAACAAGGCGAAGAAGTACATCGAGTCGGACTGCGAGAAGCCGACGATTGCGATCATCACGGCGCTGTCGACGCTCGCGATCTTCCACTCGGTGTGCGGGGAGCAGAGTCTGGCTTACCTCTACCTCGGTACGTCAGCATTGAGCTAAGTTGCGGTGAAGGTTAACGAGCGTATTTCCACAGGCATGGCGGGTCGCATGAGCCAATCGCGTAAGCCTCATTGTATCTCACCTGCGAGATCGCGATCACAGTCTGACCAATGTCATGTCTTGGCGTCGCAGTGGGCCTGAAGACGGACTGCTCGCCGTGGGTGAAGTCCGGGCTGATCACGCAGGAGGACATGCTCGACCGCAACTGGTCGTACTGGACGATCTTCACGCAGGACATCCTCTGGTCGCTCTACGTCGGCCGCGAGTGCTGCGTCGTGCCGCAGCGCAGGGAGGCGCAGTTCCCGGTGCCGTACATCGGCGCGGAGCTCGACACCGCGACGTGGTTCTGGGGCCCCAGCAAGATGCCGCCCCAGCCGAGCAACGTCGTGCGGTGCTTCGAGGCGACGTGTGATTTGATGTTCATCGCGAGGAGGATCTTCGATTTCTTGTGAGTGGCAGCGGCGTCGTGGATTAACTGAAGGGAGGGTCGAGTTGACGGCTTTTGTAGGAATGGTCTTGGTCCTAACTCGAAACGGGAGGGTACTTTGCAGACTGTCAGCGAACTCGAGTAAGTCTTGATTTTTCTGTGAAGGCTCCAAAACGGTTTTAAACGATCTTGTTCCAGTATACAACTCAACAACTGGAAAGACTCCTTGCCTCCCGAGGTCGACTTGACTGCTGCCAGCCGCCCGAATGCTTTGCCTCATCGCCTTATGCTTCATCTTGCGTATTGGTGGTTGTTGCTGCTCCTTCATCGTCCCTTCTATCGTCGTCCGAAGTCCGGCACTGTTGGTCCCGATATTGATCATGTCAAGGTAGGCGGCTGTGCGTCGTCGGTCTCGGACAGCACTAACATTCGACGCACAGCTCCGGAATCGTGCCAGCGATAACATTATGCTCCTCCTTGGAATATGGCACGAGAAGTATACTCTACGCTACATCCCGATCACCCTCATGCAGGTCGCCTACTGTGCCGGCACCTCGTTCGTCCTTTCTGCGGTGCAAGCAACGTCTGGTCCGCGTCTCGGTCGGGTCGCGCTTTCAAGCGCACTCAGCCAAGCAGAGCTGTGTATTCGCTATCTGCTCATCGCGGGCCAGTCCTTCGAGTGCGCGAACCACGTCGCGAGCATCCTCTCAAACCTCCTCCACGACCAGCTTCGGCCGCGCCTGCTCATGCGTACACTCGAGCCAAAGGACCTCGTCAGCCCCGACCGCGAGGGCGAATACCCTCAGTACCCCGCTGTGGCCGAGAGTGGAGTCGCCGGGGCGACGAACGACGGCCCTGACATCTTCTCCCTCGCCACCACGATCGCGAACCTGGACGCCCTCCGCGACCAGTGCCGGTCGACCGCCGCGGCGCACTCTTATTCGCCTGACTGGAACCCACAAGAAGGCTTCCCGCTGATGGGCGGCGTCGCGCACCACCCGTCCTCGTCGCCATCGACGTCAGCAAACGCTGGCGCAGGGTACAACGGGCAGGTGCCGTTCGACTTCTCGCAGCTGGCGCGGATGTCCGAGGACGTCGACATGGAGTTCGCGGCGTTGGGCGGCGTCGGGATGGGGATGGACCTCGGGCTGATCGGCGGGCAGCCGTTGTCGAACCGGCCGTTCATGCACATGGCGTTCGACTTCCCCGAGTTCGCTGCAGGCCCGCGCGTGGGACCGGACGCGGGCTTCGCGGACATCGACGCGCCCCCCTTCGACCCGCAGACGATCCGCCAGCCCGCGCAGGCCGCCGTACCCCCACCTGTCCAGCAGGTCCAGGGGCCAGCGAGGGCGCCGCCGCCGGGGATGCAGGTGGACTTCAGCCAGGAGGAGCTGGCGATGATGGACCAGCTGATGCGGCAGCAGATGGCGCAGAGCATGGCGTTCCAGTCGTCGCGGTTCTAGCGGGGCAGGGGGAGGGGGGGAGTTTCTTGGATCTGTGCTATGCTGTCTGCTATGCTTGTGCTATGCGAGGGTAGGTCCATGCGATACTTACTTATAGACGTTCGGTGGCCTTGGGTGGTTTTTTGGGAAGCCATTGTATCTTGGCGGGATCGCCCGTTTTGTATAACATTAAGCGCGTCTGCTGACCGTGTGTATTTTATGAGCTCGTATTATGGACAGTGCCTGCGATCGTTCTTGGCTTTACGGTCTTTGACGCGCTGTGGAGATTTCTGTGCGTGTGTACATATACGGTACGAGAGGTATGCCTGATGAACCACTTGTATTCTTGAAGACGAAAACCATGTATCCCTCAACGGCGATATTTACAAAATTTATCCTCGTACCCATCGAAACCGAGCAGGAAGAGCAGGTTTCCTCCAAACACAAAGCTGCTGCGCGCTACTCAAGGGTTGGCGGTGGGTTGCCGCTTCCCATCATGACCCATGCCCCGGGACTTGTCACATTGTTGATCGTAAGGAAGATCGTCGCGGGCCCGGGCGGGTAGACGCGACCATTGGGAGGCGTCACGAATGTCAACGACTTACTGTCCGCCGAGATCTTGGCGTCCATGAAGACGAGACGTGCGCTCGAGTGGAACGCGTGGCTGGAGAAGCCGAGATCCATCAGAGCAACTATAGGTTACAGGTTAGACTGTGTATCCGCGTTAGGATTCGTATGCGTATTACATACCTTGGACCTTCGCGCCAGGGCTTGTCAGCTCAACAGGCACGTCGATCGGGACGGTCACCGTGCTGTTGAACTTCAGGTTCTTAGGAGTGCTCAGAATCTGAGGGCGGTTGAGCTGCATGAACGGCGGGTCGAGCGTTTCGACGCGGAACTCGGACGCGAACGGGACGGTCAAGTTCACGTCGTTGTTCGGGTTGTTGCCAGCGATGAGGAAGTTGCCCTGGGGCGTGAGGGTGACCGTCGAGTGGTACAGCCTGGCGATGTTCGTGGTGGGCATGCCGGCGTTGCTGATGCGCTGGCCGAGCGGGAGGTCGGGGGTGTAGATGGAGGGGGTGAAGACAGGGTGGTCGGCGTTCGAGTTCCCGACCGGGTCCGGGACCTGTGCGATGGCTGCGAAGCCGGACCTGCCACCGTTCGTGATGAGTACTTGACCGTTGGGGATGTGAACGAGCTCCGGCATCGTGCGACCCTCCAGCATGTGCTCGACCTCCCATCCCTTGGCAATGCCCTCAGGCGTGAGCGTGATGCGCGAACACTGGGAAGTGGCCGGAGTCTGCGAGGAGAGAAGAGATGGGTCGATGGGGTCCGTTTGGGTACCTCCGCACACGAGGACCTCCGGGGTGAAATCGGGAGGGGACAGGGGAAGGAGGATAGCAGATCCGTCGATTGGGTTCGTCACGCGAACGTTGTTCGGAATGTCGGGAAGGATGGTCTCCGTGTTGGCCTCGATGTCGTAGATGATCGACTGGTTGTTTGCGACCATGAAGACCTTGCCATCTGGCAGGGCAAAGATCCTAGAGTGGGTCAGAGTCAGGGTCCTTTCGTTGAAACATGTGGGAGTTAGGCACTCACCGAGGGAACAAGTTTGCGGGGAGACTCCTCGCGAGGAATGCCGACGGGCGTACCGTCGACTCCTTGGGCGGGAAGAACTCGAAGCTATTCTCGGGGTCGACGTTGTAGAAGTTGGCGTTCACGTGCGTCCCGCCGACAATCAAGAGACTGCCGTCGAATATACGGATCGAGGACGGGTACCACCGATTGGCCAAAAGGTGGAGCGTTGCCGGATCATCGAAAAGCGTGCAGCCATCGCCGGTAGGAGAGGCACACGGCTCGAAAATGCGGATGGCCTGATTTCCCGGATGGATAGCAGGGTTGCCGACGAACCCACGGGGGTCACCGCCCACACTAGCCTGTCGAAATATCGTCATGATTGAAACGCATCTAAGAGAAAGTTGAAGTTCACGCACCATGGTTCCGTTACTGAGCAGAGCTCCACTGGCGCAGAACGAGTTTGTGAAGACATCGAGCGGCGTCACGGTGTCTGTTTCGAGGTTCCATAGTGCGCCCCAAGCGGAATGGTTGTTGATCTGGAGAGGGTCGTTGGACGCGCGGTCGAAGAAGACGGCAAGGGTCGGCGAAACCACGATCGACTCGAGCGCGACGATCCCAGAAGTTACATTCTTGAGGTTGAACTGCCACTGTGGAGCTGCGGGTGCGGATGGAGCTCCGAAGACGAAAGAAGCGAAGAGAGGTAGGAGAGAGAAGAGTGACGACTTCATCATGAATATGTATCACTACGTCGGCGACGCGTCCCGTCCACAAATTGGGAAACGCGGCACGGGCTTATATAGCGCACGCCATCGGAATGAATGCCGATGATATTCCAGGGTGTGCGCTCACCGACGCCGAGGGTGAGAAGCATGATTCATCGGGATGCCTCTAGCCCATAAGGTGTTAATGCAATTCATTGGTCCCCTGGAGGTGGTTGAGAACGTACCCGACGCATTAAGCACTACCCCCGTACCCGTGGCGGCGGTGCTAGTTACCTTGTCGCACCAGAATACACGTGAATGCTCCGTGCCACCCACGGTAGCCCCGGAACGACTGAGCATTAACAGTGGACTTGGAGCGCATTCCGAGATGCTCTGGAGCTAGCGTTGATGTTCAGCACTGCGGTGACGTTTTCTTTCAGTCCGTCTTCCACGCCACCTGTCAGGAGAGCAAAGGTCCGATAAACAAGCAAGGGTACCAGGGCCTAAGTTCGTGGAGGTGTCTCATACTGATGAGAAACGCTGCCTCTCACCTTTCGACGCCGAGCCAACGATGACGCACGTTGTTCTCGCGAGAATCAAGTTTCATTCACACTTGCAGACAATAAACTTCACGGACGGAGCCAACCGCATTCCGTTCGCCCCCCTTGAGCCGCGCCCCTCCCACCAGGAATCCGGGGCCCTAGAGATCACTCGAGCGTTGGGGGAGCGTTCCCACTCCCCATCATCATCCAAGCTCCCTCGCTCGACACACCGTCAATCGTCAGGAAGACGGTAGCTGGTCCAGGTGGGTACACCCGCCCGTTCGGAGGGGTGATGAACGTCAGCGACTTCTTGTCCTTGGAGATAGTCGCGTCCATGAACACAAGTCGCGCGCCGACGTGGAAGCCGTGTGTGGAGAAACCAAGGTCCATGAGCGACACTGCCAAGCGCAATGACGTTCTTCATCAGCAAGCCATCTCGTCTTCTCACTGACGGACACGGAGCGCGTACCTTGGACCTTGGCATTGTCATGACTGAGCGACTCCGGAAGAGAGATCGGAACCGTGACCTTACTGTTGAACGCGAGCTTCTCTGGGGCGCTGAGGATCTTCGGCCGCTCGACGAACATGAACGGCGGGTCGAGCGTCTGCACGCGGAACTCGCTCGGGAACTTGACACCCCCACCGGTGACGTTGCTCGCGTTGTTCGGGTTGCTCCCCGCGATGAGGAAGTTGCCCTGCGGGGTGAGCGTGATGCTCGAGTGGTACACGCGCGCGATTTCCCCGCTCGGCATGCCCGCGTTGCTGAAGCGCCGACCGAGCGCGGCGGAGGGCGTGTAAAGCTCGGGTACGAGCACGGCGTGGTCGGCGTTGGAGTTGCCGATGGGCTGCTGGACGCTGTCGAAGCCCGCGAAGCCGGAGCCGGCGCCGTTCGCGACGAGGATCTGGCCGTTGGGGAGGTGGAGAAGCTCGTGCAGGGTGCGATTTGAGAGCATGTGGTCGACTTCCCAGCCCTTGGCGATGCCCGCGGGCGTGAGCGTGATCCGCGAGCACTGGGAGGAGGACGGAATTTGACTAGAGAGGTCCTCGGACGGAGTGCGGTCGTCGATGGCGGAGCCACCACACACCAACACCTCGGGAGTGAAATCGGGAGGAGAGAGCGGGAGCAGGATGGCAGATCCGTCAGTGGGGTTCGAGACGCGCACGCCATTTGGAATGTCAGGAAGCGGAGTTTCGGTGTTTGTCTCGATGTCATAGATAATCGACTGGTTGTTGGCGATCATGAAGACCTTACCGTCGGGAAGGGAGAAGATCCTGGAAGGAGCATGAATGTACATTCGACATGCATCAAGTGTAGAATGCTCACCGGGGGAACAGGTTCGCCGGAAGACTCCTTTCCAGGAATGGGGAGGGACGGACTGTTTCCTCCTTGCGCGGGAAGAACTCGATACTGTTCGCCGGATCGGTGTTGTAGAACACGGCTTCTACGTGCATCCCTCCGACGACGATGAGACTCCCGTCAAAGATACGCGTTGCCGAGGGGTACCACCGCTTCTCCAGGAGGATAAGGTTAGGGTCCTCGAAGAGCGTGCAGCCCTCGCCGGTGGGCGAAGCGCAGGGAGCGAACAGCCGGATGGCTTGGTTTCCGGGCTTGATGATCGGGTTTCCTGGGAACCCGACCTGGTCTCCACCGATGCTCGCCTATGGTCGTAATCAGCCATTCAACAAACTGAATTCAAATGAGTCATGATAAAGCTGCTCACCATGGTGCCGTTGCTGAGGAAGGCGCCGCTGGCGCAGAACGAGTTGGTGACCACGTCGAGGGGAGAAACCTCGGCCGTCTGGAGGTTGAACAGCGCGCCCCATGCGGGATGACCATTGATCTGCAACGGGTCGTCCGATGCGCGATCGAAGAAGAGGGCAAGGTTCGGATTCACGATTACGGACTCGAGTGCGACGATGCCCGACGACTCGGCGATGAGGTTGAATCGCCATGCGGGGGCGTCGGACGCGGCAAACGCCAGAGATGCGAAGAACGGAAGGAGGGGGAGAACAGACGGCTTCATATTGAGGAAGCTGTGGAGTAGTCGGCAGTCGCGTTCAATCGAGCTGGCAAACAGGGATCAGCGGGGAAATGCTTTTATATCAATTCCCGCCATGGTTGATACACTGAAAGAAAACCGTTACTGTTCGGGCTTGAGGGCAATTTCACCCTATCTGCAGCCCGAAGACACGATCAGGTCATGAGCTACATGCAGGAGGTCAAGGTTCCGAGTTACGGCCTGAACGGTGCGCTTGGCTGCCTGAGGGGCGTCCGCATAGTGGCACCCATGACGAGATTTGCAACGGCCGCCGTGGCGTCGAACGAACTAATTCAAGAGCGGTAGCGTTTGTTCGTGCGAGAACCCCTTGGGTACAAGGGACCGGCTTGAGTACTCATTGAATAGGATCCACCGACACTTTGGCCGGCCGTCCCAGGCTTGAAGTCGAAAATGTCTCAAGCGCGCATTTACGCACGAATAGAAAGTGGGCAGAGCATCAGATGGCCTGAGTCTTGGCAAGTCTCGTAATCCAAGGAAACTCAGTGTATTCAAAGGATACAAATAGACAGGACCACTCAGCGGCTAACTTCGATTCACAGCTGAGACCCGCAGCGCGCAAGCCAGAGCGCAGCTTGAAGACCCACTCGGGCCTCGCTGCCGTTCGGGGATTGGGTGGCTGGGACGAAAGGGTGCTGGACCCACAGTCTAAAGCTTCGCCTTCGCGTTCCCGCGCTCTTCGACCACCGGGTTCACGAGCGTGCCGATGCCGCCGCCGATCCAGATGCTCATATCGTCGCCGTCCTTGAGGTACACCGGCGGCTTCTTGACGAAACCGACACCCTTCGGGGTGCCGGTCATGATGATAGACCCAGGGAGGAGTGTCGTGCCCTGCGAGAGGAACGCGATCGTCTGGCGGATGTTGAATATTTGGTCGCTGGAGAACGGGGAAGGGGGGGAGCAAGAGGGATGAGAACCAAACGAGCGGGAAAAGCGAAACGAAAAGGATGCCATACGCGGTGGTCCCGTCCTGCAGGGTCTTCCCATTGACGACTGTCTTTAGCGGCACTCTCTGCGGGTCGGAGATCGCGTGGGCGGCGACGAGGCAAGGGCCAATAGGGGTCGTGTTGTCTAAGAATAGTTCATGAGTGTTTTGTGCGAACATGTAAATCGAAATGGGAATACCGTAGCCCTTAGAGAAATTCCATTGCGAAACGGCCATTTGGTGGTACCTGAACGAAATCTATAGTGCGTGCCGTAAGATCGTGGCGGGAGTATAAGGGGGAAGAGAGACCAACATCGTTCCCAGCAGTGTACGCAAGGACGTAATCGAGCGCCTCAGCCTCCGATACGTTCTTCGCCGGCTTGCCAATGACAATGGTAAATTCAACCTCGTAATCGGGCAGGTGTTTCTCGACGGGCTGAACGTGTTGTGGGATGGTGACGGGGACTTCAGGACCGATCAAGGACGTAACCGGTTTGTAGAACAGGACAGGATAGCTGGAAGCGTTGAAATTAGCTGTCATCTAACGCGTCAGTCTGAAAAAAATCATGGACTTCTGATGCGTCCATCATGCGTTCATCGGTTATGCGGAAGGCCATGGTTCGCGGGCGCACCTGCGATTGAGTGTATGTCCTATCGGAACTGAGGAAATACGGAAGACGTTGGCGCACAGTGGGGCATTCGAGGCGCGTTCCGTCGGACGATCGGCGCACTGCACATGCGTCCCACTGTTCGCCGGTCCATGCAACTTTGCGATTGCATCCGCTGCATGCAAACTCACATCTCCAACGAACAAAACGGCGCATTCTCAGCGCATCACATAGCAGGATATATGCGCAGGATTCGGAGTAGACACGGACTCCGGTGCCTCGGATGTTATGCAGCGACGGCAGCATCCCCAGCGGGGACACGTCTGGGGATAATGCCTCACGCTGCATGGGCATCCGCGGGCGTGGCCGGACGATTCAGATGGTCGGTTGAGGGTCTTATTATCGCGGCGCAGGAGACAACCCGAGACTTCGAGAGCATAAACAGGAACGGGCAAGCGAAAGTGACGTACGCAGGCTTAGCAAGCTTTGCCTCGGCCTAAGGGTTGGATGATGTGAGCGTTAAGACCGGAGCGACCAGGAAAGCACGTACCGCGTGATCCTCATAGTTAAGACCTAGGCAACGTACGAGTCCAACTTCCTCCCTGGAAAGCGGGGCGAGCAGTTGCTTGACTGTCAAAACGTTCTTCGTAACTTGAGCGGTGGGGTCAAGCGCAGAACCGACGATCTCGTACGCCTTGACGGGTCTCCTCTGGTGGATCGCAAGGCCGACTACAGTGTGTCATCAATCCTGTCCTTGAGTACATTCGAGCAGGGGTCCATACCGTCGAGCTTGGGGTCCACAGGTTCACCGATGTGCACCTGAGCGGTCTCGGCCGCAATGAAGCGGATAAGGCGGGTCCATTGCTATGCATATAGTCAATATATGCGGCTCGTTAGATCGAGAGACGGACTCACTGTGCGGATGGGCGACATGGTGGTGGGGGGGGGGAGGCCAGGCGTGAGATGGGAGCCCTTATGCGGCGTTAGAAGACGCTGGCGAGCGACCACGGACTTGGTCCTTACACCACCGGGTGGTCCCAGATGTCGTGACGATGTCATTGGCTGACCAGGCGCGAACGACGTCTCTGACGCTCTGGGCCACACATGCGCCCAGCGTCAGAAGGATATTGGCGCTTGATGTCGGACAGAGCCGAGGGAAGATGTTGGTATCGTGCCGTGTCGAGCTCTCCTCCATGTCCCTTCGCTCCACACCATCTCATCCCCTCAGTGATATCATCTTCATGTCCTCGTCCAGGTCTCCTTCGTATTGCTCTCCACGTGATGCCGGCCTACGCGATGTGAGGGAGCGGTCACGATCACCGCAAGGACAACAACTCCGCTGACTTCGCATTACTCGTTCTGCGCCTCGCGGAGATCTAGACAGCAACCAAGTATGTGGAATCTTCTTCGAGGTAATTTATGTGAGCTAACTTGCATTAACGTAGCCTTGATGCGACCTATACATCATGGGAAGCTCGGAAGACGAGTACGAACCCTCACAAAACTTGGCCGATTGGACGTGGAGCCTGAGAGGTACGAGGGCGCGCCGTGGAGAAGCGCAAAGAGTAGTGGATGAGTCTCGCGTTTCTCGGTATGTTTTCTGAATTATCGTGCAATGTCTTGTTCAATGGTGACACGATGTATGCTCGTACACCGCAGGCACTTCGCGCCGGGGGGTGCCCTGGATTCTCAGACCTCGGAGACCCAATACGTGGATGGTCTTTTCTACCTGGAGCGTGACGAACAAGGTGTGTCTTTCGGATGTGTCTTTGGAAAGTGTCGAGCTTATATCTGTGGGACTAGACGCAGTGCAGCAAACCCATGTTACCATTGGTGTGCAGACGGACCCGACTTTTGGTGAGCACTATCTAATCTACTTCTGGCGTAATCTCCCCAGCTCAATGTTTGGAAACATGCATAGAAGAGACCACTAATGCGACTGCGTCCGACGCGACATGCCCGTGCATGCGTGCGCTCCACGAAGTTCAACGTCGCCTTCATGACTTGCAATCGAGCTACGACAGTCAAGCGCAACATGTTCACCGGATGGAAGAGTATATACATGAACATGCGGCTGAATTCCTTGACCTGCATGAGCAGTCGCAGGTGCTCATCATGCCGTCATGGTCATCGGTTGAAGGGTAAGTGATTTTGGCACACTCATTTGAAGTTGCACCGCAGGATGCTCATATTCAGTAGGTCTATTGATACCCTGGTTGGTACTCCATTTGAAGACTTTTCGCAAGCCGAGGATCACGGCGGGGGTGGACCCAGGGTAATTCGCCCCAGGAAGCGTGCGCGCACTGACTCATCATCCTAACAGCGTGGTATCTGTTGCTGCATAGTACCCATACATAGGCGTACGGACCGTATAGTCGAGTTCCTATTCAATGCCATCGCCCTGTTGTCCATGACTTTGCGCCCTACCTTGCATGTGGCCCCTGTTGCTTTGCCATTGTTGGACAACTTGTCGGCGCTCAGGTAGCGCCTGTGCTCCTCTTGCCTCCTCCGTGTGCTCCTCTCGCAGAATGTCTGGTTTCAATCGCGCTGAAGGTATGCATGCTTCTTTGTTCACAGTCTGTGAGTCTGTAGATGGCTACTCAATACATATGTCTAGACTTCGAGATAGACGGGCAGCATGGCCGCTGCAATCTCTGCCATGCACCGGGTGAGGGTTGGATGAAGTTGGGCAACCTACGAGTTCACGAGAAGCAGAAGGGGCACCAAAGTGCACTGGCGTGGAAGCAGAAGTCGGATGTCGCACCGGTGACAGGTCCGTCATTTCCGTTGGGGGGTCGCCGCACAACTGTCGAGGATGAGCCCGAAGACATGGACTTGACTCCATCATTCGACGACTCATTCTGGCACCGCGCGCCCACACCGGAACCTCGCTGGCCACTGGAGCAGTCTACGTCAAACGATGCCAGTGTATCAGGCGGTATCTCCGGCCTGTTGTGGGCTATGCAAGAAGCACTCGCCGGACGGGTTGATTTCTCAGCAGGCGAGGACTTCCGTCCGAGCGGGTTGAGTGCTGTAACGCTTGAGGAGGTGTTATCCGGCACTGGACTCCTTGATTTGTCAAGGCAAGGAGAGGAAGAAATCGAGTGGGAGGGCGCGGAATCTAGGATGGGGGATGAGGATGGTCGGGATGAGCAGGAGTCCAACGGTGTGCACCTGTTCTCATCTTCTCCTTCGGGGTGTCACGGTCCCCAAGTGTGCTCACCACTAACTAATGATTGTTTGCTACCGGCAGCACCACCTCCAGATCCAGCCGACGTCTTGCGAGAGATGTTTGGGACGCGAAGGGAAGAAACACCTTATTTCCCCTATCCCAACCAGGCGGTATGTACCGTGTACGGTAACCACTACTACACAGGCCAGTTATTGACTGGCTGCCCCGCTCGCCCTACCAGATGATGAAGACAGACATCTTGTTCAGCTCTCCAGAGCTACGCTTCTCGCGTAGTCAACAAGAAGCCATCCTCGAGTATGCACGTGCCTTGGGTGCCAAAGACGTACCGACTATGTATCGGGTGCAGAAGTTTCAGAAGGAGGCACTCGCGGCCTACGGCGATCCCACCTCTCGCGTTCAGACGTCTTCAGGCAACGTCTTCTATCAAAACTCGATTGGTGATCACATAGCAAAGGTGCGCGGGTTCACATTCTATGTAGCCACGGCCCACATACGACCTTTCTGACATGCACGGACTCCGGATAGGCGTATTCGCATCCCGACACCCGGCCAAAAATTCGAGCATACCCGCTTTTCAGCCAGGGTCGGGTAGCTGAGGCGAGCCAGGGATCGAAATGGTTACTTCATGCGCCCGACGAAGTGCTCACCCCTATGATCCGGCTCAAGGGGACAGATTTCTACATCAATGAGCTGGCGAGGTGCGACGATGGGCAGTGGTTCATACCAGTTCGGTTCTTCGAACTCGAAGGCGATGGAATGTGGGCAGTTGGACACAAGGCGGAATACGCGATGGTGCGTTCAAGTCTCTACACACACTGCAATGCGACTCATCACTGTTTGATTGCGTAGAATCGGTTTACTGTCTGCGAGGAGCGTGAGTTCATGGCCTGCCGTAACCTCCGACATAGCTGGCCCGAGGTCGAGGCACAGTTTGGAGGAAAGGTTCCATTTGATTGTACGTACCGCATGTCCAGTCATTTGCATGTCGAGTTATTGACACGCGGATACCCAGCGGCTGCAGCCGCATATGCTGCTAAGATGCCGAACCCCGACCGTGCTACCGCCGAGGGCCTTGAATGGGAGTGTCCTCCCCTGATTCTTTTCATTGATGACGTCTCCGGGAACTCATCAAAGCAATGGAACGTCCATTATTCCTGCTATGCTTCAGTTGGAAGCCTTCCTCGGACGGAGATAGAAAAGGCGCGGAATATCAAGTTTGTAGCCACTTCTCCAAATGCGTCGCCTATGGAGATAATTGAGGCGGTGTGTAACCAGATCAAGTGAGTTGAAATATGAACTGTTATGACTACAAGTTTGGTCTCAGTATTTTCGGCTTTGGATTATAGACAGACGGGTGGCACGTCTCCACTCAAGGTGTGGGATGTTGTTCGCAAATGATACATCCTCGTCCGGCTATGGATCCTCTTTCTCGCGGGTGACAACCCCATGCAGGCCGAACTGTGCAGCCATATCGGGCTCAAAGGCAATTACTTCTGTTGTTGCTGCCACGCCGGGGGTGATCAGAAGTTCAAGGCCTCCGATGAGGGCTTTGGCACACTGGCGAAGGTATGACTACCCCCTATTAACTCTCTTCTAGTATGTGCGTGAACTTAGTTTTCGCATGCCTTCGTTACTTGCACAGCCCGGCAAACCACGGAGTGCGGAGAACACAAGAGAGTCGATTATGGCCCAACTCATCCTTGCCACTCGCGCGGCTGCCGAGAAACCGCTCAAGGAGGCGATCTCAGTCAGCGGCGCGAAAGACTCCCTTGCGATGCCAACAATTAACCGACTTATTGCGCTCGGGAAGATCCTGCGACGATCCACGCCGGAGCGCAAGGCACTTTCTCCTGAGGAGGTAAACAAGGAACTCTACAATGAGCTACGCAAGAAGAAGGACTCAACAATGATTAACCCGCTGTTGCGGATGGATGGTATGCTGCGCGAGCCTTCTATGTCGTATACACTAGTATCAATTGACATACTCATGGTCCCTCGCGCATCACAGGACTCGACGTGCACCAAGACACGCCAGTTGAGCCTCTCCACACGCATCTTCTGGGCGTTGTAAAGTACTTTTGGGCGCAGACGGTGTGGGTTCTGGAGAAGGCCGGGAGGTTCGCAGCGTTCCAAGCTCGACTTAACTCGCTCGCGCGCTCGGGACTGAAGATCCCCAACATTATGGCTGACTACATGTGTCGGTACCGAGGAGCACTCATCGGGAAGCACTTCAAAACCATCAGCCAGGTCATGTCTTTCGCAATCTTCGGCCTCGTCGATGTCAAGCTGCAACAAGCATGGCTCGCTATCGGTCATCTGACTGTAATGCTTTGGGAAACAGAGATAACAGATATTCAAGTTTACCTTGTACGCACACTAATCTTATTTGCTTGTTCCTATCAATATTGATCCATACTTCTTATAGCCGGAGCTTCGACGCGCTATCCAGGACGTAGTCGACTTCGCAGCCGCACTGAGCCCGGGCCTTCTTACTGAGAAAAACAAGTTCCATATTCTACTGCACCTTCCGGATCACATCGAACGCCATGGCCCCGCACTCCTATTCTCTACTGAGCGGTACGAGTCGTTCAACCACATATTCCGCCTCTGCTCGATCCACAGCAACCGACAGGCTCCAAGCCGGGACATTGCTGCTGCCTTCGCAAATCAAGACCGATGTCGTCACATGGTTACGGGTGGATACTGGCTTGATCCCCAGACAAAGGAGTGGGTCTGTGCTAGCTCTGCAGTCCAGGAACACATCCGCCATGATGCGTCAGATGCACGTCTTATTGGCGTCGCCCTCGACAAGCCTGCAACACCCGGCAAGATGGTTCTTGGCCCGACCTCTTCCAGCTCGCTACCCGGCCCTGTGACCACATCTTCGACCTCTCGTAGTAGTGGCCGGACGCAGCTGCCTGCCACTGTCTGGGATGAAACCTTGACCCATAAGCTCGACCCCACCCTCCAGCCGCCAGTTTACGCCAAGGGGCCATGGCAAAGCGCTTCCACCGTAGTCACGCAAAATGGTGATATAGCTCATATCGGATCCGAGGTTCTTGTAACGCTGCAGGTGGGTTCGAGTCTATGCCGAGATAATTATGAACCTTACACCAACTGAGTCAGACTGACGTTACAACATGCATTCAATTGCAGCCGTCAGCCCCATACTCCTCCAGCACACTACATTTCGCATCGATAGTCGAGCTGTTGCGCCCGATTAACTCGACTACCCAACCGGCGCTGATTATCGTTCGAGAGTCCATGCTTTGGGATGCCCTCCACCTTGGGCTTCGCATGCCCGTTATCAGCTGCACCGGCCAGTTGCGAGTTCTTGAAGCTCAGGTACAGTCCAATTTTTTTTTCCGCTCTATGAAGTCCAAACCCGCTGACAGTCTGATCATTTAGAACATTATATGTACTGTCAACGTTCAACACGACTGTGCGCGGGGACAATGTGCCATAAGCGGGACCCAGGTGATTCGTCAAGAACGTGAGGCCACTTCCCGAACCCGCGCAGTCGTTACCCACCACCCAACACCATTTTATGTCGTCAACATGCATGCCCTCCACAACCAGCGGCTCATCCGAGCTGCTCTTCCTGTCTATCTCCAGACTCGACCCACATTCTTCACGGATGCTGACCGACAATCCCTGTACCTCACTGCAGCAGTGTCGTTGCGTGACACGAAGCTTCAGAAGAAACTCGCTCGTGATGCCACTGTCCGGAAGCGGGCAGAAGACGCGCTGCGCTCGGCAAATGCCCTTGAAGCAGTAGACCTTATTGGGCTCAACGACCCAGCAACCGAAGACGACCAAACTGTGCCCGAAGCTGCCGTCGACGATGCGTCCGGGACTATCCCTGTGGCTATGGAACAACCGACCACAGTGGACCTGAACGGGGTTCCTCATGGCCCACGACAGCGACGTCCTCAGTCTATGGGTCCAACTGTCCATCCTACGATTACTCGGGGCCACGGCCGCGGCCGAACTGCCAGTACACAGACCAGACGAGGTGGTTCTAGTACCATGGCTGCTTATATCGGTGTTCCGAGCACAGCTAGAGAAGCCGGTGGGCTACATGTTTCCGCGACAGACCACCAGGGAGGGGGGCCCATGGGGTTGGATAGACGGGATGAAGTTGCTGACCCGGACCAACCGATAGCCACACTGTCAGGGGGCGGAGAAGCAGGTCCGCAAAGTCATAAACGATGCAAAGTAGCCACAGTAGACCCCGTAGCCGCAGCACAACGTGAAATGGACCTGAGAAATATATTCAATTAGTAGTAAATCATATTCCATAACTCTCGACTGCTCCCACTTGTTGCTTGGACCTGGCAGCTCACCAAGCAAGCTGTTTGCGTGCAAGAACGTGGACCACGTGCTTGGAGATTCGTCTCGGGGACCACCCGCATCTGGGTGAAATCTTCACCACGACGGTGCATCACTGTCTCGTTCTCTCGCTCATTCTGCCATGACCACCCCAACATTCACGCTCAATCACTTCATATCCAGGCTGCAAAACCAGTCATCACAGGCTGGTGGGACCCCATCGGCTCAGAATACACCGGAATTCACCACTCCTGCAACACCAGCCCGCTATGATGAGGGCCAGACGATGACCAACAGTGACGTGTCTTTCTGACTTTCCCCTATTCATTGTTGCACTTGCACCACTTACACTATTCCTTCGACTGTCCAGCCTTTACACCATCCCCATCCCCGGCACCATTTGAGATGCAACACATCCAAGGTTACGACAGCCATGCCATATTCCCAGGCGAAGACGGTTCAAGCTCGGCGGCATCGGGCGGTGCTGGAGATAAACACAGCCGCGATGAGGACGAGCTTGAGCCTCTTCGAAGTCGTGTTTCAGCCCCCCCAGGGCACAATCTACGGGCTTACGCACAAGAGCGACGCAAGCGGGCCAACCTCGACAGCAAGCAGAGTGGTGCTGTTGATGCTTTCATCGAGGCACGTCTGAAACCTCTCGAGTCCATACTATAATCAATACTCACTGTTGTGAACCATGGCAGCTGGGCCCGATGATGATGCTGATAGACCTCAAGATCTCTATCCTGGAGCTCGAGAACGAGGTTCTTCGCCGGTACTTTATGATGTACGAAAGGGGTCCAGAGTTTGCAGTGCGCACTATTCCTTTCTTGTGCTCAAGGTCATCACAACTAACCATCAGTTACCCGAAACATACCTTTAAAGGCCCGGATCCGTGTCGTGATTGGTGCTGTCCTGTTTGCGCACAATGTCCCCGCCTATCTGAACAATGTCACCGAGTCGATCACGGTGAGTATTGGAACTTGGTAGGAGGTGAATAACAATAGGAACTCACCGCTGCGTTGCGACTCTTGCGAGTGTAGCAGTACATCGAGAACCATCTGGACACCGTGCTGCTGCCACCGTATTGTGCGCATGACCCCGTGCACTGGGGCTTCATCAAGCACGACATCGCGGAGGAGGTTATGGGCGTACGGCACGTTATGAAATCGAAGGTTCGTCATGGGAGTTCTGCCATCTCCCACGCTTGCGGTGGCTTGAAGCGCTGCTGACACTGTTGGAACTCCGACTCCTTTCCGCACTACTCCACGTCGGCACAGATTGACCTCAGCATCAAGTCCAAGCATGATATCTACATGCTTACGAATGCGATCATGATCTACGATATGCGGCCGAAAACAGAGCATTGGGGAAGGTTTGCCTTCTTGGTACGTTCACTTACTCACGCGCACGGCTGCCCGCATGACCATGTGTTCCACCCAGCGCCATGCAGCAATCCAATTCAAGCAGGAATATCCTAACGGCGGCACCAGAACCTACGGCTACTGGAACTATGTCGACGAGAAGCTCAAGGAAATCCGAGAGAGTCTCCGGACGGGTCACCCCGACAATGTTCGCGCAAGGAAGCGCGAGGAAACCAAGTAAGTTGATCCACTCCTTCTACACTGGCATTCACATGCTCGTGGGTCGTAGCAAGGCTGATTGATCTTGGGAACCGTGAACTTTGCTTCAGCTTCTTTGCCAGCATCCTCGAGGCCGATGTCATCCAGTTCCCGATCAAGTCCGGCGGTGTCGCTCAACACGTGTACACGGACGACAAGCTCAAGCCGATTCAGCTCGACATGCAAAAGCAGGTATTGTCTTTCATTGTGGATGACACACCCGGAGCGACCAGTGGCATGGGTGCCAATGCTAACTCGGTGGCTGACGAGTCCAGCGAAGGCGAGGCGACAGCCTGAAGGGGCCGCAGAATGGACGTGTCATTTATTGTACCCAATGCTCAGCGAAAATATCAATGAATATTATTATATGATCATGCCTTTCGGGATTTATGGGTGCAGTGGGTTGAGGATATGGGCCAGCGAACCGACAGTGGACCTGAAAACCCAAATAGGCCATTGGGTACAATGGTGTTGATATCGTATAATGTCCGTATAGTAACTGTCTACAGAGGCATGTCAAATCAATACGAGTCCGTCAACATGGAGACCGTCTCGTCTGATGAGCAGTCATGGATGGTGTCATGGATGATATCGAAAGGATATGGTGGAAGATATGAAACCGAGATAGGCGCCAGGCCTGGCCAGGACATCGCCATCACTCGGTGGTGTACACAGCGCCTCATTCGCGGAAGCCGGACGGAGGCCCGGCAAACCCGGACCGCAGCCGGATTAGTCTTACTTACTAACAATTAGTCATACCGATGGGTCGGCCGAAGAGTTCAAGGGATCCTTGTCTCTCCACCATATCCTGGGTTCCTCTCTACTCGTACGTATCTTGCCACATGAAGTGTCCATACGACGTTACGATACCATCCGAGTTCCTCTGTCTTAGGCGCACCTCCTCAACCTCTTCCCGCATCGGCGCTTGGATCGCCGTACTCCCGCGATCACCTGACGTCCACGCACAGGTCGCGCGTAACCCTAGGATAGGGTTCAACGTATTACCATTCCTGGAATTCGGCTACTAGAGTTGAACTGCTCGCGCCGCCCGAGTCGCCAGCCACAGCGACAACCCCCACCGAGACCGCTTCCCCTCTCTCCGGCGATACACACCCCTCGGAGGCCTGGGCTTGCCCGCCTCTAAGCTCCATGCATTGACGGACCCTGCACATTCACCACACCACCCAGTTCGCAATCACTCGTACGATGGACTCAGATGTGGCGGGCTCATACCCAAATACCGCGCCGATGCATGCCATCCTTCAGGATGCCCTTGACGATGTGAGTCCCCGTCCTCTATTAGACCGCTTTCCTGCTCATGAGCAATAGCTGGCGTCCACGAGGACCTCGACTGCAACCAAGGGTGACGCCCTAGTGGCTATTGAACACGTACTTGCGGAGACGTCGGATCCCAGAGCTGTTGGACTACCTGAGTACTTCAATGCGCTGCAGGATACTTTCCAATGTAATGGTATGTGTTTCCTTTCCGTTCTTCATGTGCTTCGCCCCATTATTTGCCCTAGTGTCATCACGCATCGTCTCTTGGACATCCGTTGCTTCCGCACTGCTGGACAAGGCTCTCACCAGAGGCTCCACGGATGGTGAGTTGTTGATTCTTGCGCACGCATTATTCACGACCTTACCGAATCCCCTAGACGTGACCAAATGCGAGGTCATGACACTTTCGTCCCAATTGACGCAAGGGATGGGTATCCTCCAAGGTGTTGCGTTGATACACAAACCCAGCAAACAGTTTCTCGGCCGGAGACACCCCCTGGAAGTTTTGCTAGATCTCTTGCTTGTGTCCCGCCACCTCACTCCGCCTACACCGTCTAGCACTCCGGCGTCGCCTAAGACTGACCCGTCCTCCGCAGCGCCGCCGAAGTCATACGACTTGCCCCTTGCCTCGGTCATACTTGATACCCTGCTCTGCATTCTGGTGGACTCCAGCCCTGCCCTGCGCGTTTTCGAAGACTTGAACGGCGTTCAAGTTGTCGTCAAAATTCTCAAACGGGCCGGCACCCCACGCGAAGTCAGGTTAGTAAATTGCCCATGATTTTCGTCCCCCCCGGCCTAAAGTGTTCGTATAGGATGAAGTGCCTTGAATTCCTCTATTTCTATCTTCTGGATGAAACTGTTCCTCCGGATGCATCGATCGACGCTGCCGTGTCAAACCTTCCCATTCCCGACACCCCACCTACTCGTCCCACCCATCGATCTACTTCATCGCTCTCCGCGGTGTCTCAATCTGACTTTACAACAACTCCGTCGTCGAGATCGTCTTCGGGTTCTTCCGCCTTCTCTGTTCTGTCCACCTCCACGACCGGGACATCCGCGTCCCTCCACGAAACCGCAACACCACCTAAACCGCAAACGCCCAATGAGACCCCAGAAAAGCCTCCCCTCCGGCGGAAGTCCGTCATTCCCGGCCTCACGCCCTCCACGCGCAACGTTACCCCGCCTTCCACCCGCCCCGCCGCCGAAGCGAGCGCGCTTGGCCGGGGCCAGCCCCGCTCAAAGCTGCTCATCCTGAAGAATGAAGTCGACTACGTCCCCCTGAGCCCGAAGAAGCCACAGCTCTCGCACCTCAGCCGCGGCCCCAGCGGACTCCGCCCGAAGCACCCCGACCACCGCGGCAGCCTCTCCCAGCCGCGTCCCTCCGCGTCGCTGGCGGACACAGGCGACTCGAGGCAGAGCAGCACGGGCACCCCGCGCACGCGCCCCAGCACGCCGCTCACATCGCACTCGCACTCGCACTCTCACGCGCGCGGGCTGTCCGTGTCAAGCATTTCCTCCATCTCCTCCATCTCGTCGGTCGAGTCCGCCTCCCTTCGCACCCCGCCCAACCTCAACAGCGGTCCGAGTACCGGCCCGAGCACCGGCCCGCGCTGCGAGCGGCTCCGAGGAGCGCACACGGAGGTCCTCGAGACGCCCAAACCCGCGTCAGCGAAGGTGCAGGTGCACCGGCGCGCACAGAGCCTCGCAGACTTCTCGTCGCCCTCTTCTACCACTCCTGTTGGCGAGTCATCGCTGGCGGCATCGAGGAGCGCGAGCGCCCCGACTGCCGCAAGCGGGAGGGCGGGGGCGAACGGGGGGCCGAAGACGATGGCGGAGAAGAAGGAGATACTGGGGACGATGTTGGGGAACGTGGACGCGCTTGTGGAGGGTGTGAAGAAGGCAGGGGTGTGGGGTCTGAGTTGAGGTGACCGAGGCTGGTCTGTCGGGACGGCCGAATGCAGGAGAGGTGAGCGCGGACGTTATTTATGGTTGCAAGAGACGTGGAGTTGGTGGCCTGGGTGAGAACGAGCTGCTTGCATGTGCTCGGCGGCCCTAGGAATAGGAATTGGAGGAGAGAGGGGCGGGGGGATCGATTTCGCTTTTGAAGGTGAGGAGGATGCGGAGGTCGTTACGACTCACGGTCGACGTTGGATTGTTGCGTCGTGTATGTTCTCTCATGTGCTATCGTATTTTCAATGCTATCGTATGTTATGATCAGACTTCGAGGCTGCTCGGGTCAAACCTTCGCTGACAACTTTAAAGCGAGCTGAATACAACATTCAGAGAACAGGCTCCGAGCACACACGCATGCAACTCCGCATATAACGAATCCGAGGACGGCGAAGGCGGTAAGCACCCATTCTGAATTCTAAATTCAAAGACTCGATTTACATTCATCTATGTACAGTGCAGGTGTCCGTACTGGTTCGATCGTTACTTCTAGGACGGCGCGCGGGCAGGGAGCAATACACGGCGATCTCTCTACTCGGGCATTGGCTCTGATATCTGCGTTAAACTTCCTCTGGAACGGTATTGGACGGGGCCTGCTCGAGCTTGTCAATGACCTGCACTTGAACCTTCTCCCGGAGCATCTTGGGGTCCATCACCCGCTTCGCGAGAAGAGGAGCCTTGCCCGACTTCTGAACTTCCGCTCCCTTCGTCCCGAAGTACCTCTCCGACTCGAACCTCCAGCAATCGTTACCGCGCGGCCAGGCCGCGATGGCGGCCACATACTCTCGCAGCCCCGCATCGACCTCGGGACCGAAAGTCGGAAGCCGCATAAGGGCGGCGAGGAAACGCCCTTCCGCCACCTTGTGGTACTGAGCGACCCACTCCGTGGCGTGGTACAGATCCAAGTTGAATTGGCGCATCACAATGGGCAGGATGTTCCAGTTGGCGTTGCCGACCGCTCGCTCTCTGTTATATGAGGCGACGTCCTATAGCAGAGCGGATAAGTGAGTCCGAACCTGAGGGGGCGCTGGGTGCACTACTCACGTTATCGAGAACGATCAGGTCGGTGCTGGCGTCCCGGAGCTCCTTGAGAACCGGGTGGTAGAAGGCCGCGTCCGGGATGGACAGGTGGAACTCGCAGGGCGAAAAAGCCGGGCGTGCGCCGGAGTCCATTCTGCGTGCCTCCATGTAGGTGTCGACGGTGCGTAAGACGAGTTTGTCCCGATCTTCCGCCTGGTCTACCGTGCCTTGCAGATAGTCCTCCATGGCCTCGAGAAAATGCTTCTCCGCCTCTGGCGTGGCGATAGCCCGTCCGCGGGCCCAGAACCTGTCAGCCACACCGCGAGGGAGTAAGGATACATACGCCAGACACCGCGCCGCTGACGACGACGACTTACTCTCGAACAATCTCGCCGATCACGAGTTCGCCTTCCGGTCGGGGTTTGTCCGTGTTGCGAAGGGCGTCGAGGACGATCGCGCATATCTCACGGACTCCTGCACTCGACTCCAGGTCCGTGTACTCGTCGATGACCCAGAATATGTGGAGGAGGTCGTTGCCGAGACGCAGACGTTCTAGCGGAATCGAATGAGCGTTTCGAAAGCGATGTATCAGGTTTCCACGTACCACGCGGAGCATCTGCGTATACAAACGCGGCAAGTCGGCCGATGTGCGCCTTATTGTGCGCCTTCTGGGATTCCGGTGTGTAAGGTCGGAAAGAAGCCAGCCAAGCGATGGACTCGGCCTCAACCTCCTCACACAAGGGATTGAGTTTGGCGCGCCACGGCCAGTTTGACATGGTGTCGGGGACGTAAACGACCGCTGTCGGGTTGTCGGTCATGACCGCGAGCTGGAGAAATTCTGAAGTAGAGCAAGATGATGGACTTGGAAGATAAAATGGTGACGAATGGTCGGAATATAGGCGTCGTATGCTGGAAGCTCACTGGAGAAAAGTGAAGCCCAGCTCAGTATTTGAACTAGACACCGAGCGGTCGAACAGATTGGTGGCCACCCCGCATGTGCCCACTTTTCATGGTGAGAGTTGTTTTGAGTCGGAACTCGTACTGCAATGAAACAGGGACAGAAAAATCGGCGTTCGACATAGTATCACAACAGCTGAAATGGTTAAACCATCTGTCCAATGTGCAGCGGTGGGGTAATGGTAATTCACCGGACTGCGAAGGACGCTGTCGGATGAAATGTTTGGGAGAGCGGCGGACTGGTTAGCGGCTACGTTTTAGCCACAATTGCGACTTACTGATAATGAGTCAGATAGGAAAGTGTTTCGGGAGCCCGGGGACGATACCGACATGCGGGACAGGCGCCATGGACATAAAGACTATAGCTACCAGGTCTGTCAACTTGAATATGAAAATCGATTGACGTTAACCTCGCCAGTTGTTAGCCTGAGATTGTAGCTCGCGCCGAAGGGGGAGTCTAATGGAGGTCTCTCGTTCTATACTACAATTCCTCCAGACTACGCATGATACAATGCCTGAGCACCCATGCACGGTGGCATCTGAACTCCTATTGACACATGGGCATGAGTAGTAAAGAGAAGTGAGTCACCGCACGGTGCGGCATGCCAGTGGCGGAGGCTGCTCAGTCAGCTGCAGAGGTGGCTGTGAATTGGCGTAAGGTGATATTAGCCACTCCAGCGGTCGATATCCGGTATTCGTGACCGCGTGGCAGCGACAAGTTGCGAGGCGGACAAAGTTGAAGATAAAACGCTAACCTTGGCTCTAGTAGTACGCCACTAGCACCTGCACTTTCGTCATTTTTAGGGACTTAGATTCGAGGCAAGGCTAGGGCATTCTTTCGTCAGGCTGCGGGATCTTTTATCTATGGGAAATGCCACGAACTTGAAGTCATGAGGGAGTGCCTGTGCTAGTAGTAGTGCCGCCAGATAGCGAGTACCGTGAGTCGAGAGAGGCTTAGACCACAATGGCTCGCAGAGCAATTTACTGTGTCCGGGGTCCCGATGAGCGCCCATGACTCAGTGCAGGCGCGCGACGAACTTGGACGACTCGAATTGAGTCAAGGCTGCACTCCTTGCCACTTACAACCGTAATGGTGTGTTCCTTGCACAATTTTGATAACCGTATGCTGATGCTATTCCGCAGCTGCGTAGGTTGGACGCTGCCAAGGTCCTAGGAAGTGTCATACAAGGTTCCGTCGATGTGGCATCCACTGGGTCTCTGCGTTGGCCGACTGTCAAGCCACCCACCACCTGCCATTACCGTAAGCTACGCCACTGGTGCGTCAACACAAAAATGCTGCATATCGCGCAATATTACTTTTAAAACTTCCGTATGGTCTACATAAATTGCCGTCAGTCCGAGGTACTAGTCACCGATCTTGGGCTACAACTCGAAACATCATCCTCTGGCCTCTCCGAGTCGATAATTATGGAAATGCTTCTTCTCTCTGCTCTTCTCTCCTCTACCGTGATTGCACTGGTCATAGTATCAACTATGCGTCGTTGCAAGAACCGATCCCATCTACCTCCTGGGCCGAAGCCCATCCCAATAATTGGAAACATTTTCGACATGCCTCGGACACGCGTTGGACGGGCGTTCTCTGCGTTGACGAAGAAACATGGTGCGTCCACCGCAATGTTCTATATCACGTTTTTGTACATAGCTTCTCAATTACGGCATGCGGCTTCTAACACCTTCCATAGGCGATATCGTGTATCTCAACGTTCTCGGTCGACCAATGGTTGTGCTTGGTTCATTCAAGGCCGTCCTTAATCTCCTAGAGAAAAAATCCGCTAATTTCTCTGGACGTCCTGTGTCGATAGTCATGACGCTGTACGTTGCTATCCCCACTGCTGATGCTGTGAGCCTCACCATGCTCTTGATAGTCTTAGCTTGGACTCTCTCTTCGTCTTGATGCAGTATGGTTCGAATTGGCGCCTCCATCGTCGTGCTTTCCACCTGTCTTTCGGCATTCAAGTTGACCGGGTCATGCAGTACCAGTCGATCCAACTGACTTCAGCCCGCCGACTGCTTTCGCGCCTCCTTGCTTCCCCGCACGACCTAGAGGAGAACATAAATTCGTAAGTAACCGTCTCCCCCGGCGGCCCATTCTAATCTCGTGTCTGTCTATGGAATCTGACCACATTCTTCCAGCTTGGTCTCCGATACCGCGATGCGTGCCGTTTACGGCATCGACCTTGCTGCCGAAGACGGGAATGGTGAATTCTACCAGATGGTCGAGACGCTTCGACGAATCTTGGACCCTCTACTGCTTCCGGAAGGGACTACGTCTCTCCTAGAGATCTTCCCATTCCTTCGGTACCTCCCATCGTGGCTCCCCGGCATCCATATCAAGAAAACCATCGTAGAAGGACGACGTGCCATGCACTCTGCATGCGACAAGCTACATGCCATGTCCATGGCAGCGAATGTGAGCTTGTCGCATTCTTGTTTCGACGCCATTCGCCACTCACGAGTACTGTGTATGATATCTGGCAACCAGGCGGATGGCGTGGCCAGGGACTCGATGGCGACTCGCCTTCTTGCGAATGCCGGTGAAGAGGTGTCCCAGACACCTGGAATGAAGGAATTGCAATATGTTGCTGCTACAACGTTCCTAGGTGCGTGCCAAAAATGCAATTGTGGACAACCTCTCTGACGCTGCACACGGCGACGTTGGTCAAATTGTTTAGCAAGTGTAGAGACGGTAAGTAAACGTATAACAAAGTCATCTCCCACTCGAATTTGTTTCATTTCACTCTTTCTCCAGACGCATGCAGTAATGGAAGTGTTCTTCCTTGCTGCAGCCATGCACCCGAACAAGCAGAAGGCAGCGCAAGAGGAGCTCGACGCAATCATTGGGCCCGGCAGACTGCCCGAATTTTCCGATCTCGACCGCCTCCCCTATATGCGAGCGTTCATCAAAGAGGTTATGCGGTGGCACATCGTCACACCGGTGGGAGTGCCACATGCAACAATAGAAGATGACGAGTATAACGGGTACTTCATCCCGGCGGGCACCATCGTGAATGCTAACGTATGGTACGTCCGGCTCTCGGCGAGAGCTTATGGATCCGCGATCTCAGGTCTGTGGCGCGCAGGGCTCTGTCCAGGGATCCGGAAGAATACCCTGACCCGGATGCTTTCAAACCGGAGCGCTTCCTAGGCGACAAGCCCCCCAGAGATCCTGCCGATTATGTCTTCGGCTTCGGAAGGAGGTACATGCCTTGCCCTGCCCTCTCATTCGTCTTACTCATACAAAGTGCTAGGATCTGTCCCGGTCGCCACTTCGCCGCTGCGTCGCTCTTTATCTATTGCGCATCGGTGCTGCATGTCTTCGACATTCTGCCACCCAAGGATGAGAACGGCAACCCAATAGCCATGGAGTACAGGCCGAAGGATGACCTCGTATCGTAGGTTATCCCGTATCTATGAGACTAGGATGAGCTAACGTACTATTCGAAATCGGTAGGCACGTCAATGGATATGACTACATCATCCAGCCGAGGTCGACCACAGCCAAGGCCTTGGTCACTGGCTTGACGCTCTGAACTGGAAAGGAAAGCAATCGCTGAACTGGTGTGTCAGGATGTGTCTCTAGCGGTTGCTTTAGATAAGCCGCAGCCTTGGTTATATAGGTGCCTCAATACTCCGCGATTTTTTGACGATTACTTTAGCTAGTCATGAACTTAGACATGTGCGCCGTTTCTCGAATGATTGGTTGCAGGATCGCTCAAGAAGGGGCTCGTCGGGACGGGCCATGACAGCGGCAGTCGCTATACGTACGAGATGCAGAAGTCGTCGTGCAGGCTCACACTCATTGGTAGGAAGGGGGGGGCGTAAGGCTTGCGCTCCCGTTCTGTGTCCCGCTATTGTATGCCTATACCATATCAAACTCCCGGCCGCCGGAAATTTCTATATGCAGAGTAGTATTCGCAGCGCGGGATATGAAACCGTCTTACGAGTTCAGACCACTATCTCTGTGCCGGCGTGGAACAATTGTAAGCAGGACAATGCGCTCTCTAGACTCTATTAAATACTTCTAGTAAATTTCCACATCAGGCCGCCATTACGCTCCGTCGACGCCTACATGGAGGCGCGCCGGCAAGACAGCGCCATTCACGCTTGCTTCATACCCGGAGAATTGCACTTGTCCCCCCGACGAGGCTTTTTACCATCCTGTCATGAAGGAGCTTCAGGAGGCCATCGTCGATATGGTCATTCTCGATAATGTGAGTGGACGGGCTGGCCGCCACTGTTCCGCCTTATGCTCACTCCCTGTTCTAGGACATTGCCTCGTACAATAGAGAACAGGCGACTGGTCACGAAAGGTGGAACATTCTCTGGGTTGTGATGCACCATTTCGGACTAGACCTGTACCACTCCACGGAGTGGGTCGCGCGGTACCACAAGGAGGTAGAGGCGCGTTTCCTCGACGCTCTTACGCGCTTGCCGTCGTTTGGGCCTGGGATCGACGAGGCACTGCAGGAGTATACCAACAAGACTCTTGCGGCCTGGCCCCGCGGTCATGATTGCTGGAGGTTCGAGTCGGAGAGGTACTTTGGGTCGAAGGGGGCGGAGGTTCGGAAGATGGGCAAGACGCCTCTTCTGGCAAAGCGTGTGACGGACCCGGAGATGCATCGGGAGAAAGTTGAAGTGCAGATCATTGACAAGCTCGAGCAGGTCCCATCCTCGGACGCTCTTCTCTTGTAAGACCATCGCGGTCCTCCGCTTGCTTGGCAACACCCTGCAAATAGTCGCCCATGGCTTCGAGAAAATGCTTCTCGGCTTGAGGCGTCGCGGTCGCGCGTCCACGAGCCCAAAAGCTTTCAAGGCGTGTAGATGAGAATTTGCCAAAAACAATTCTGCGGAGAACTGACTGACTCTCTAACAATCTCGCCTAAGATCAGTTCGCCCTTCGGCCGGGGCTTGTCCGGGTTGTTCAAAGCGTCGAGGACGATGTCGGATATCTCGCGGACCCCAGAAGTCGTCTCCACGTCCGTAT
>BACB01002676.1:0-51594 GCA_000338015.2 Ganoderma multipileum BCRC 37180
AAAGACGGCGACAAAGGTCAAGCGCCGAGGAGATAAAGCTGTGCTGTCGCATTCATTCGGTAAGAAAATCAAGACTAATGGATAAGAATCGGTGATCTAATGGACGGATAACAAATTTGTATTGAATCGGCCACCCCCCATGGTCCCTATAAAGTGGGTATATTCGTACAAGACCGTCCACGCGGCACGCGGACGGTTCTTGGTATGAGACTAAGGTGAGCCCAGTCGATTTCAGAGAATAAGCGGGAGGAAGTGTCAGCAAGTGCCATCAAGGCGTTCAGTAGCCTCAAGTGCGGGTAAGCTTCGGACGATTTGCTGATGATCTCGAGAACGGAAGCACATAAAAACGTGAAAAGAGTTTGAAATTGCAGGCATAAAGCCAGAGAATAAGATGGTAAACAAAGCGCCCGAATTGAGCCCCGGATGAGAGAGAACATCGAACATTAGCCAAGCAATTGCAACTCTGGTCCAGTGATAGTACTGATCCTCGATTCGGAGCATGAAACGCCAGGGAGCCTCAATTCTGGGCTTGAACAAGGGTAAAGTGTAGAGGCATGCGGGAGATGGGGGTATACACTACCTGATGTATCGCCAACGGCGCCTGGGCCTCCCGAGTTCGAGATTTCTTCTCCGGGGTTTCTTCTCATTCTGTGCCCCGCTGCTGTACTCATGTTAAACTCGCAGCGGCTGGAAATCTGTAGATGCAGAGTATTCATAGCGCGGTATATGGAGCAGCCTTCTCGTTGACGATAAGAGGAGGCATATTGGATACTGTAAGCGAAGCGTTATATGGGACCGAGAGCTCACCAAGTTCGAACAGAGAACGGAAACCCATCGTGCAGGTCCCTAACAACCTCAGCACCCCCAGTATCACCACAGCCACAACCGGCGTGCCAGTGGGCAGCGATCGGGAAGCGGAACTTCCGGCCATTCAACGGCCATTCGGACTCATGAAGTCGCTATTGAAGGTCAGCTGCGTCTTGGCGGCTCTCGTGGAACGGGTACGTACTCAGCTTATGCGCCTCGGGATGCCTCTCATCGACATAAGCTCGGGCCAGAATACATGTTCCGGTCCGGCTCCCGACCAGCGACCGCAGTCCATGAACCTCTTCACGAACACCTTCTCCTTGTTGAACAGCACCACGAAGTCGGCACGCCGCGCTTCAAAGCTTCACCCCCGGGCCGGGCCGTTGAGCGATAACCTTGACGATGGCGTATACTCACGGGTCGGCCCATTCATCCTTGGGATTTCGCGGTGGACTGCGTCTCGTGGAAGCGAACAAGAACGAGGCCCGGCATCGGGGTGGTCATGTCGGCCTATCCCGCCGCACAGGCAGGACGGCGTAAGGATCGTAAGGTTGACTGCAGATTTCAGGTCCTAAAACCATAAATCAGGATTCAAGTCGACGTCGCCGGCCGGTCTACATGTGATACATGCTTAGCGGATCCCCTCGTTGGTCCACTAGTACCTGATGAACTCCGCCTTCGTCCCATGGTTATAGTACTCTGCAAACGCTCAGCCAGGCTTACAGACCGGATCGCAGATATGGCGGATGGTGGACTTTGCCACATTGTGCGGAGAGCGGGTGTGCGATGGACGTCCGCTCGCTTGCAAGATAGCCTATATTAATTCAGCCACGAGCACTCCGTACGGTAACAGCCTGCATTGCACTCACCAGTTCAACAAGTTGATTCCGGACACCGAAACCTATTCTAGATAGGCTAGGCGGTCTTCGGAACTCGTCCTCGCAAACTCGAAACGCCTGCAGTATCGCATGCATAGTCGATCGCAAGGGGATAGGAATACAACTATGGGACGAAGGAGTGCTAATACTGAAAGATGGTGGCGGCTAATAAACATAAGTATAGTGGGACACGTTGGGGCTGTGGTTCGACTTCTGCAGTCGTTAGACAGCCCTTCTAGAGCTTGTCGTAGTAAGTGTCCAACGGCGGGATTTCGGGCTACACGAACCGAGCCAGTAAGCGTACAGCCGCCAAAAAGCCTGGCGTCGAAACAAACCTTGAGACCCTTCCGGACACGGATGCTCTTGACAAGCTCTTCGAGCTTGCTGCCTTTCTCGAGCGGTGCTGTATTAAATCGCAGGCTATCAGCGCTCTACACTCATGCTGGTGGGAATCACGGAGATAGCTCACAGCCGTTCATCAGCTCCCAGTGGTCGATGACGCATTGAGGGAAGGCCTGACCGCCGGTCTGCGAACGAAGCTCGCCGTTGAAGCCGAACGACTCCATGATGGGCAGGTACGCCTTGACCGTGAACATGCTCGTGCCGGCACGCTGCTCCTCACTGAAGACTTGCCCGCGACGCCTGTTGAGCACCGAGTAGATGCCGCTGATGGCGTTCTCTGGACACTGGATCTCGACTGCCAGTGCACGAAGGGGGATCAGACGTCCATTGGTCAAGACCAGACGTAGTCGTGATGGTGCCACGTACCGAGGTAGACGGGCTCCTGGAGGGTCGGCTCAGCGAGCAAGCACGCGGCGTACGTGACGCGACGGCAGGTCGGGATGACCTGTCCTCCACCACGATGAATCGCGTCGGTGTGAAGCTGTCGTGAAAGAAGAGATCAGCCTCTACACATTTCGCTTTCTGGAGGTTCCCGCCGCGGAAAAACGTACCGTCACATCGAGAATGTTCACACGGACACCCCGCATGTTCTCCTCGCACAGAACACCCTCCTTCGTCACCCACTGGAACGCAGCCACACACGAGTCCTTGATCTCGTTGAGGTACTGCACGCCCTTGGTGACGTCCACGAGGACGTTGGGGCCAGTCGTGTTGGGCCCGAAGCACCAGATCTTGCGGGCGTCGGCGGCGTCCCAGCCGAACTCGTCCGCGAGGATGCGCGCGCGGACCTTGTAGTCGTCGCGCGGGTTGATCTTGCCAGACTCGATGGCCTGCGCGAGCTCCTCGTCGATGGGTTGCGCTTTCGCGTAGAGACGGTTGTGCTTGTTCTGCGACTTTGACAGCGCGACGATCGACGACTCGGCCCGGACGGTCTCGCGATAGCTGACGACGGGATCTGAGATCTTGAGGGGGACGCCAGCGTGGTCTTGTTGGAGGTCCTGTGACATACGTCGTGAATACGGCAGGTCGCTGGCGGTAATTGGGAACATGTATCACGATACCTTCAAGCAGATCTCCAGGTGGAGCTCGCCGGCCCCGGCGACGATGTGCTCACCGGAATCTGAGATCGAGGTCTGCACGCACGGGTCGGACTTCGAGAGACGCTTGAGTCCCTCGACGAGCTTGGGGAGATCGCCAGCGTTCTTGACCTCAACGGCGACCTGCACGACGGGGGACACGGAAAACTTCATGACCCTCATGTTGTGTGCCGTCTCCGAAGTGGTAAGGGTGCCGTTCTTGAGCAGGAACTGGTCGATACCGACGAGGCCGATGATGTTGCCAGCGGGGCAGTCCTCGATGGGCTCGACGTAACGGCCCATCATGAGCACCGTACGCTGGACCGACTTGACGAAGAGGTCGTCCTTCTTGCCTGGGACGTAGTTGGGACCCTGGATGCGGATCTTCGGGCCGGCACGGACGGTGCCGGAGAAGACGCGGCCGAAGGCGTAGAAGCGGCCCTTGTCGGACGTCGGCACCATCTTGGAGATGTAGCAGACGAGCGGACCGTTGGGGTCGCAGTCGCGGATACCGATGGCGGACTCGTCGTCCATGGGCCCGTCGTACAGGGTCTCGACGCGGTACCGCTGAGCGGTGGCAGGGGAAGGGAGGTTGATGACGATCATCTCCAGGAGGGAGTCGCCGGCAGGGAGGAACTTCCTCATGACGACCTTGAGGAGGTCCTTCCCGCCGAGTTCACGCTCGTCCTGTGCGAGCTTGATATCGAGCTTCTCGCAGATCGCGGCGATGTCATCCTTCTTGGACTTCATGACGGCGTCGGAGATACGGAAGATGGGGTCGAGGACGAACTGGTTGAAAGCGCGTTCTAGGGGCTTGCCATCGGCGTCGGTACTCGTCGTTGACCACTTCTTAGTCGTGGGGTTGAAGTAGTTGTCGCCCCAGAGCTTGGCCATCATCTTGTCCTTGTCTACACCGAACTTCTTCGCGTAGCGGGTAGCGAACTGACGGAGCGTGAAACCCCAGCCCTGAAGAGCGGAAGCGAACGCGACGGTACCCTGATCGGGGTAGACCTGCATGTCACCGAGAGCGGCATCGTTGTAAGTCGAGATGATGACGTTCACGGACTCGATGGCACGCGAGAACGACTGAAAGAGCTCCTCTTTCGAAACCTGGAGCTCGAGAAGCGCACGGTCGACCTTGTTGATGACGACGACGGGCTTGATCCGCTCGGTAAGCGCCTGACGGAGCACAGTCTCGGTCTGGACGCAGACACCGTCGATACAGTCGACGACGACGAGGGCTCCATCGGTGACACGGAGAGCAGCTGTAACCTCGGAAGAGAAGTCGACATGGCCGGGGGAATCTATCAAATTGATCAAGAATTCGGTACCTGTACGCGGAAACGAACATTTATTAGATGCATGAGAACGTCAGGACTGTGACGCAACGCGCACCGTCGGTCTTCTGCTTGATTGCAGAGACATCGTCCTTGTCGACCTCGAAGTACATGGAAAGACCAGTGGACTTGATGGTGATACCGCGCTCCTTTTCATCCGGTCTTACGTGGGTAAAACCGTCTCCAACCTTTGCACTTGCTACGATACCAGCCTTGGAGACGAGGGAATCGGTGAGGGTGGTCTTTCCGTGGTCCACTAGATAAGGTCGAGAGCACCCGTGTTAACCGGTATCTTGGGAGTAGCCAACAGAGATTGACGTACCATGAGCGATAACACTCATATTACGGATGTTGGTGGGCTTGTCCATAAGGGCCCGGATCTGGTCTACATTATGGCCATCGTCAGCACGACACAGGACGGCACGATGATCCAGAGGTCGCGCACGAACCGACGGTGAAATTTCTGACATCGAAAAAATGGCAATGAACACCGAGAAACAGGATCGAAGCGAGACGAACAGATACTCACACCATAGTGACTTGATTTTACAGGGGTAGGGGAGAATGAAGATGGGAGGGCAACATCTAGTAGAGGCGGTATCAAATACAGGGGAGAGTGCAGTCTGGTTGACACGTCGGGGCCGCAGAAACCTCAATGTCACACCGACGAGGCGCGCCATTCAGTGGTGATGACTCCTCGACAGAGTCGGTACCGTATCGCATGCGGCTGGGAAAGCGCGTACTTGGTTGTGCAACCTAGTAAGTTTGAGTAGACATGAGTCAGCGTGCGAGTCAACAGTATACGTCGGCAGCGTCCAGGTCGTGATGGAGAACTAGCATCTTCCGCGCCGCAACCACACTTATATTTGAGTCCGAATAGGGGCCATCCAAAATAAAACGGACCTGGAATGGGGGTTTTCGGGGGACAAATTTCCCAGCGCGTGCCCCGATGTAGAGACCGATTGAGGCGTCCGACGTGTGACCGCACCGGCGCTCCGCCGCCGCTTCCGCAGGGGACGCAGGGCCTGCCCCTATTGCAAAAGCGGAACTGCCTTCAGACTTTAGCCACCCTCTCCGTTCCGATCCTCCTCGGATCGCGCCATAAGGGAATGGCCTCATCTTTCCGCCTCCTCCCTACGGTCCATCGTCCGAGATGGACGGTCAAACCGGCCTGCTCCAGTTCTCCCGCACCTGGTCTATGGTACAGCCGGCAGTGAAATTACGCAGCGGCTGCCACGGTAGGGAGGCGACATTCGTGATCGTCATGCTCCATGGAGCGTAGGGGTGTCGCTGGTGGAACTGGGCGAGCAACCCAGTCCTCGCCTCGGGCGGCCGGGCGGCCGCACGAACACTGGACGTGCGAGCAGAGGCTGGTCCCGTCGTGCTCGCTCCGGGCTCGCTAACCACTAGAGTTGAGGTCCAGTAGTCCTACAAAGTTCCACACTCACGACTTCCGGGTAGACTGGGTAACGAAGGGAAGGTAAAATGTGGCGTCGCCGGCCTGAGACCGTGATTGTAAAATTCAAGCGATCTCCGACTCGGACAATACTGGCAGAAGAGTAGCACGTACCATTGAGCTCTTTAATGGATGACCCGTACGCTTTAAAGCCCTCGCAGACCCCATCGTCTAAGACTCTACCGAGAAGACATCCGAAATGACGGCCGTTGACCTTTAGAGCTTCAAGAGCAGCTTGCAGCTTGATCATACACCTGTACCTCTTAGCGATCGGACGGCCTACACGCACATTTCGTCGAAAGCAGAGAGTAGATATAGTTAGTCGACTCATGATCAAAGGAAAGTCCATTAGCGACGTACCGTCCACGCCATCATCGACTCGACCTGAATACCCCACAATTAATCAGGGCCTCCAATATGCATCCGGATGTTTTTCCACATTGCTGCAGATATGTGTGCCGACCTTGACTTAGAATTGATCGTACAGGATGGGGAAGAGGAAACAGCGATGCAACGACGGGCAAGAGCTCCAGGGCGGCTGGAACCAAGGTGACTCCTGGGTGATGTCGGTGGTGTCTGGGGGCCACGCTTTGGGCGTCTGACTTTCCATTTGTGTCGAATGGGAAACCCAATGGGCGTCTACTGACGTCCACTTGCCGCCTTTCTATCACCAAGTCTGGACTCTGCATCTGCTTTCTCCCGTCCTCTCCCTCTGATGCCTCACAGTAAATTGCGGCTCAAGCGAACACCAGCGGAACAAGCCGAGCGCGAGCTGCGGAAGGCGCGGAAAGCCGCCCGCAAGGCGGCCAAGCTGAAGCGTCCGCGAGATGACGATGAACGGTACCCCCACAGACATAAACACAAACAGCGACGCACGGACGGTCAGATACCTCTAGACTATGCCGACGACAGCGACGTCGAGTATGGACCCCAGCCCGTACCGTCGCAGGCTGGGAGCCACCGCGCGCACAAGCCCGACTACGACTATCTCCGGGCGCAGGTGGAGGAGGAGCGGTTTCGGGACAAGCTGTGGGGCGCATTGGGAGACGACGAGCGGCTCGACTCCGTGGAGGCGACGTTCAACTCGTACGCGCACGTCCCGCGGCGGTGGCGAGGGGCCGGGATGGAACGGATAGACGACGAGCTGAATGTCGATCCGCAGTACATGGAAGATGAGGACTATGCGGAGTGGATACGGGCGGGAATGTGGAGGTGAGTATTGTTTCTTCTCTTCCGGTGTATTGAGTCTGGAGGATGCGTTGTTGTAGGAAGAAGCACGCGGCTGAGCACGAGGAGCGGATGCGGAAACAGGCGGAGCATGACGCTCGCAAGGCGAGGGAGAAGGCGATCAGGGAGGAGACGAGACGGCTGGAGCGTGCCGAAGAGGAGGAACGAACGAGACGGAGACGGGTGCGAGAGAAACTGCACGCAGTGGAAGCACGGGAGTTGTACGAGACCCGGTGGAAAACTCTTCTCGCTCCCAGTAACGCCGCGTCCACCGACCCTTCGCTCGGCCTCGCGGACATCCCTTGGCCCATCCACCTGACGTTCACCGGCAGGAGCCATGTTCCATTACCCTTCCGAGTCGACGACTTGACCATCGATGCGGTCTCCACCTTCCTTCTCCCCTCTTCCACTGAAGACGACCGGGATCCAGAAGTATCGAAGAAGGAGCGACGCGAACGTCTACGGGATGCAATGCTCCGATTCCACCCCGACAAATTTGAAGGCCGGGTTATGCCTCGGGTGAGGGCTGACGAGAGGGACGTCGTGCGGGAAGCTGTCGGGGTCGTAGCGAGGACGCTGAACACGTTGATGGCGCAGACGAAGTAGATGTGTATCTTTCCATGCCAGGAATAGGTATGTATTTCTCTCTCTAAGTGTCTTGTCTGACTATTGACGTCGGTGCGATCCATATAGATGTATCGGTAGATGTTCACCAATGGTCACCGGATTTCCATTCGTCCTGCGTTCTGTGGGTTCTATATGCCTCAAGCAATAGGCCCGCGCGAGCTTGCCCACTGGCAATATCCGGCGTTCAATATGCGTATCATGACGGTCTTCACAGGCCCATGTCCCTCACAGCCCTTCGGGATCCTGGGTCCCGATCCTACCGTCAGTGTGTGGTACGTTGCAGCGACACGCAGTGACACAACCCTGGAGAGTGCATCTCTCCTCCGATTGCGGACTCACGTCATGATGCTCGTCGAATTCTAATTCGCATACGCCTTCCGCTCCTCGAGGTACATATTCATGCTCGCCTTCTGTCGATTGCAGGACTTTGACTTCGCTGACTGACATACAGGGTCAACGCTGACGCGGGTTGGTGCGATATGCTGGTCGCAAGCGTTTAGCTCGCGCTATGTTCAGTTCGTCCACAGGGCGACTAGGCGGGGCGTGCGCTCGGGTTCAACTTAAGCGCTCTGGGGTTATTCGTATGTTGTATCTTCACTACCGGGACGTCTTGCACCTTATTGATTTTCGCCGGTCGCCATCACGCAATAGTCCCTACTACCGTCGACGGTCGTTCCTCATTCCGTGCATTCACCCCGGAGAAGCGCCGCAGTAAACTGCGAGTCATGCCCTGCGGAGCTGGGTCGAAGACAGGACCAGGGAGCGGCAAGTCGGGAGGCATTCTGGGGAGAGCACGGGCGAGGTTCAGGTCCCGGTAAGCATACGCTTGCATCAGACGGCCCGCCGGGTGTACGCTCGACTTATGCGTGCGTTCGCAATAGGTTCTCGTCCGGGGCGCCGCGCCCACGGCGTTGTTAATCCTTTATCGACAGTCCCTTCGTGGTCGATGTCCACCGGTAGCGTAACGTGGGCACCAGCGACTGCACATAGAAAAAGTCGACGACGGCGAGCATATCAAAATCTAGTCGGCGCGAGACAGGTGTGTCTTCCCCTCACTGCCCCTAGAGGCGCTCTGAGAGCATCTCACGGAGGGTCACCGGCCATGGTCTAGCATCGCCTCACCGGAAATACGCGAACATCCAGACAGTGGATACATGTATGCTGTCCCGTATGCCAATCCCATATATCGTATCGTACATTCGAGAAGTCGCCCATTATCCGAGTTCCGTACCAGAGTAAGTAGCATCATAGATATGAACTGTCCGAAAGCTGAAACCAGACGTATCGTAAGGAAGCCCGAAGCAACGCTGGCGAACATGACCACGACTCTACCTTAATCAGTCACATTGGCAGAAACGAGATCGTGCATACGACGAAAGAATACCGTCCCAGCTTCGGTTCCACAGCATAGCACCCTCCCATCAGGCGAGATCGCGACATGGGTTACTGGCGCTCCACCGCCGGAGACCTCTGCAATGCGTGACCAGTCACTAGTCCTCCGCAAGACTGCTCCTTTATCATCGGAAAGCGATGCGACGTAGCTCCCGCACGGTGAAAAGCATGCGAAGCCGACAGAGCTGAGACGACCGTCCGAACATGTCCGAGTCTCCGACCAAGATGCGAGCAAGGCTCCATTGGACGCATCCCAAACTTTCACTACGTCAAATGCTTCGTCGGGTAGGGGCTGTCCATGGACATTGGGAGCCGACATTTTGGACGAGTGGTGGGACAGTACCATCCTGGCATCTCCGGAGAACGCCACAACGTCTATCCGCCTGTTGGCACCTTCTGCTGCCAGGACGAGGAGCCGTTCTCCGGTTTCTGCATCCCAGATACAGATGGTGGAGTCTTCAGACCCGGTTACGATGCGTGTGCTCACGGAGTTGAATGCTGCGACATTGACCCGGTCCGTGTGGCCCAAGAGCGTCCGATGCAGTTTCCTAGACTCCATATCCCAGATCCAACAGCCATACTCAGCGGGGAACCTAGCTCCGAATTCTGCTGCAGTAATGACCCGACGTCCATCGGCGGAAGACGCCAGTAGCGCATAGTCCCAGGCAGTGTCAGTGTCGTGGGGATGTAGAAGCCGCTGGACTCGGAATGTGGTCGTCTCCCAGACACATACAACGTCGTCGCTTGCCCATGACCCGGCCGCTATCCAGCTCCCATCGGGAGACCACGCACAGTTGCTGTTATTCTCCCGAGCGAACATAGACGCGGTAGTTTGGCCGTCTGCGTACTTGAGTGATCTGACTCTGCGTCCACTTTGATGAACGTCCCAGATCGCAGCGCTGTCGCCATTCTTGTAAGTACGGTTCCCCTTGCTGCCGGTGGATATGATATGATGACCGTCTGGGGAAAACGCAAGAGAATCCACCCCGGAGATTTCCGCGAACCATTCCTGAGAAATGCGTCCGCTTTCCAAGTCCCAGATGATGATGGTACCATCTTCCGACCCAGTCGCAGCCCATCTGCTGTCAGCGGATGTGACGATGGGGGTCGAAATCGGGCCGTCATGCCCGGCAAACCCTGCTGAATAGTATTTTAACCCAAGGAAATTTCTGCCAAGGACGCAAGAACCTTGATAGCATGACTCACAATATTCAGCGTTTATCCTCAATGCATGGCGTTCCGCCAATGCTGGAAGATACCCTTCGAGGATACGCATCCACGAATGATACCGGCGGTTGTTGATACGGCCCGGCCCATCGAATTGTGATGACGAGGAAGAAAATGAAAGGGTTGGTTGCGGGAATGTCAAGAGGACATTTTCCAAATGGGCCCATAATTCTGAAGGCTGGACAGTGGCGAGTGATCGAAGTGATTGATAGTAGATCTCCACGGCGACTTCCCGTAGATTTGGGGGACGGCAGTTTCTCAAGCTGTCGATAGCCAGCCGTTGGAGTGGGAGGTCTATTAGACAGCCGCGGCCCCGACTATCCCACTCAGACCACTTCCAGACAAAAGAGGTCAACTGCACCCAATCCGATGGTGAGGCTAGCATGGGGTTGAGGGCTACGGTAGAAAATGTGTGTTGTCAGTTCACTGCAGCTGGATAATGTTAATAACACCGTGATACAAACATGTTACTTCCCCTTCGGATTCGCCTTGGATGCCCGGATAGACAAGGGTTGTAAGGCTGTGTTTTGCTGATTCCGTGAGCAGGGTAAACACCTCTTGGTCGAGGTATTCGCGTTGGTAAATCTAATGACGTTCAATAATGAGAGTTTATAGAACTGAAATTATAAAAGAGGATACACATGTACTTACGATCAGTGTCCTCAAATGCAACCGCTGCAATAGACGTTGTGTGATGAGCTCACGTCGCCCTTCGTTGTGATTAAGGACAGTTATGGACCCGCAGGACAGGGATTGGATCCTCGGAAGCGAGAGCAGGATGTCCGAGAAAGTGGAAAGGGAGGAGAATCCTAAATGCACGAGGGATAGGGTGTGAATGTGTCGCCCAAACTGACGACAGTGCTTTAGGATAGACGAATGGAAAATGGTCATCAGGGAATACTCCTTGAGGCGAATATTGTCGCGATTGTCAAAGAAATGGATTTCGGAGAGGTTGGGGAGTATGCGAAGAAGGGGATGAGGAGAGAATTCGTGGGCGGGTATCGTGATCGACCGGATACACGGTTGGAGGTGAGGCTTTGTCTGTAGGAAGGTGCATAGGTCAAAAAGGTGGTTCCGATCCTTGGCCTCGACACGGCCGAAGAGCCTGAGGACAATGGTGCTGCGGGGACGAAGATCGCTGCAAGTGAGGGCGAAGCTTTTTAGCGTGACGCTGCTGTTGGCCGAGTGGTCGATGACCCTCTCGATGACCTCCCATGGGAGCAAAGGCGACGGGGGCATGGCGGGTGAGTTCGAGAGTGTGTGAACGGAGTGAAACGACGAGGGGCGCGAGAGCGCGCAGGGGAAAGGAACAAGGACGGCGAAGCGCCGTGCTCCTCGTTTTCATCGCGTTGTTATCAGTTGGCGAAGATTCGTCGTAGAAACCACGTGGTAGACAAGGACCCTCGTCCTCGGCATAAGCATGGCTTGTGGTTGCCTTGAACAGCACCGCGACTAAGAACTGGCTCACAAGTCTATTTACCGACCAGGGATGCCGGCTTCTAGCGTTCACGATTATCCTACGTAACCCCTGGGAAAGCCTTAGATTTTTCTGGATTTTCGCATATTGACCAGTGGCCCACCTGAACTCAAATGTGCCCGCAAACCGTTGCCTGCCTCGAAGCTCGCGTCACACGCTCCCTGACCCTCTGGCTCTTCTATGACGGGATCTCGTCCTTCCGGTATCTCCCCATCGCTCGGAGGACGGTGCGTACTCGTTAGCATGGCGGTCAACCCTCGGACGCCCAGCTTGATAGGAAGCGCCACATCCACCGACCGAGGGAACCTGCGCTCAAAGGTGCTCTGTGGACACATCGCGGCACCTGCGCGTGACGGTCCTGCAGGAATGAATTATCTGGCGAGCGTGTCAAGTCGTTCAAAGAAAACGTTTGGTGGGCACTCACCAAAGACGGCCGTGCGTGAGATAAAGTCGCATTCAACGGCCAAGTCGCCGGTGCACGCTGTTCACGAGGCTGTTGTAGTACTAGTGCAACGGCGCGCCGCAGCCCGAAGACAGAGAAACTCTAGAAGAGACCTGGCAGAAGAGAGATGCGGTGCGTGGGAAGCGGGAAAAACCAGCCATGTTGACGTACAGGCACTTCTGCGGACACGATGTTGGAAGTGAAGAGGCGAAAAGCAACCGACACTGAAACCCGAGCGGTCTCGTTATCCCTCCCGAACTTCCACCATCAACACAACATGATGTGTCTAGGACGGCGACAGCATGGCGTACTACCACAAACGTTGCGGTCTGCCTCAAGATCGCAGCCTGAGACAGAGGCTAGTGCATGTTGCGCTGGCTTGCTGTTGTGCGCTCTTCATATCGGTACTAGCCCTGAACCGGACGTGCGGTCTTCTCGAACACAGCCGACGACCTGGTGTGGTGCGGCGCATTGCACACGGAAGTGCCTTCAGGCTAGTCCTTCGCCTCGAGCTCGGCCGAGGTCAGTGCGCAGACCGTCCAGAACGCACAGAAGCTGGCAATGTTGACTGCATTGTCGCCAGTCTTGTAGCTTAGTGACGAGCAGAGTTGACGAATTCTGCGAAACGCTTCGTGTGCCTCCGTATGCCTCCGTAGGTGGTATGTGAACGGCACTCGGCGATACTCGGCGGGGTGCTGGTATTGCTGAGGCGCCGTCCAGCGAAACAAATCGTCCATGGTCTACGAGATGAGTAAGACAATGATACGAATGCAACGGAGAGGCGGGATACAAATGGTGAAAGGGAATCGTGAATGTTGTACACATTCGCGAGCGACCATCCCACTATCACGAGATGTATTCTGCTTTGCAATAAGGCTCTCCTTGTGCGAGCCGAGCTGCCCTACTCGATAGCCACTATCGCGAAACCGCTAGCAATTCCGACTTAGAATGTCGTGTGTCTGGCACTGTTTAAGAGCAAAAGAATGCGTAACGTCACTTCATGTCCCTGCAAGCGGTCGAACCTCCATTCTCGTTATTTATGCGCGGACCGCTTCACAAAGGGGGCTGACCGCACGGGTAGCAGCGATAAGGTGGAAGCGGGACCGAACAGACCTCGGCGGAAGGCACGTAGAACCGCGGGACGTACCTCAAACTCTAGAGCAGAGGTAGCATATGCGGGCATGCCCTCACTGTCTGCAGAATACATCCAGAACGATGGTTGCGATATGAAGAGTAGCTTGACAATGTGCGCCTGCACCTAAAGCTTAGCAGTTAACTCGTTTTTACGGGAGGCGAAGGTACAGTCGGACTCACGATAAGGGAAACTGGAGGGGCGCGTACTATCTGCGCTTGCCAGTACGAACCGCTCGACCTCAAGACCTCCACGTCCTCCGTTTCCAAAGACCTCGCACACTTCCGGGCGCACTTCCACCTTTAAAATTTCTTCCGGCGTTGACCTTGGCTCGGCGCGCAGCCTGGTGGACGAGGATGAGACCCAGAGGAGTTCCGTTGGGCGACGAAAGAAAGTTCGTGAGCTCGAAAGGAAAGATATGAGCTATATGTAATTAGTAACGAGTACTGTAGATTGACTTCCATGGACTCAAAAGCTCGACAGGCCGGCCTGAGACGAGATTCTGGACGGTCGCTGGACGGGACCCGGATGGCGGAGGGAAAGAGTTTTCACTGCGCGCGGCTTGCGTGACGCCAGACGCGCTTCCGCCACGTGCTTCGTAACCTCGTGTTGTCACGCAGGCCTCAGGGCTCCGAGTCAGACTCATAGTCTCGGATGAAGTCGTCCCAGTCTGCGCCAACTCAAAGCCATAGCAGTCCTTTGAACCGCGCGAGGCTTGTCCTATCCACTCCTATGCACGATCCACTGCAGATATCTGCGCTTCAGCATGGACGGTCATGGTCGAAGCCATCAGAACAGCGCCGTCTCGTCTCTCGGACGTCCTCTTCACTGGGTTGACTCCGTTCTCCCTCTCCTGACTCTGACGACTCCCGTCGACAAAACCCGCCAATGCACACAAAGTCAAAGCTAGCGCAAGGATACACTGAGAGAATGAATCCGGACAGGATATGCAGCAGTGCTGCGATGGAGAGGTGAGGAACAGCGACCTGAACGCTGCTGGGATTGGGTACGTCCTGCTACCCTCCTGTTGTTCGTATATTGGAATGTTCTTGTAGAGCGAACGGGTCCATGACATTCCTCAAGCTCGACCCAAGCGGAACCGGAGTCGGGCGTGCTGAAGCAGGGGTCCGTCGCCAGGTTTAAAGCGCACATGAATTCGAAGGCGTTCAGCTCTGTGTCCCAAGCCCTCCCGCATTGGAGCTGTCTTCTTACTTTGAGGAATCCACCAAGTGAGAGTCTGTCAACTATCGGTCTGGTCCACCTACTTAATCGTTCCCGGACCGGTACACTTACCGCACGGGCAGCCTTCATCCTCGCTTCAACGACCGCACCGTCGACTCGCCCTCCTCCCTCCTTCTCTCCGCATAAGGCGGTCACGATATGAACGCATGGAGAAGGAGGAGAGGATTGGTACGCACCAAGCTCCAGTTCCAAACACCCCTTCGGGATGCTAACGCACGAACCCTGTCCGCGCTGATGACAGTGATGTATGCTGGATGCTTATCGGTACCCGCGGGCCGCCGCATCGTCGTTCGTCCTCAGATCTGTCACACGGTGGATCGCGCACAAGAAGCTGTTCCCAAGGCTCAAGCCCCGAAGAGCTGGCGTCGACGCTCTCCCGATAGTTAAGGCTCCGTCGTTTACCCCTTGCCACCCCTCCCGAAAGGACAAGCTTACTTCTCCGCGTTCTCGTGCTTCTCACGGCTCTATCGAGGGCTGCGCCTCCCTACAACACGACGTCGGACGTCAGACTCCGGCCATTGGTGTCTTGCTTACCCTGGTTGTCTTTTCCTGCCGCACCCTCCGGAGGTCAGCAAGCACTCGGCATGGAGTCTCGAGACGGCGCCGCCAGAATCGACCTCCTCACCAACTCTTTTTACGCGAGCGGCGCCTTACTCAGTAACGGTAGGCACGTAGTCCATGAGCAATCAAGAAGTTCGTGCGCCCGCTTACAAAAATTCTCATGAAGGTCAGCGTCGGCGAGGACCCAAACGCCTTCCCGGGGATCTGTACCATTCAACCCAGACGGCGGGCCATCCGCCTCTTCGAGCCTTGCGCCTCGCCCACCGGGAAGGGTTGCACCGTTTTCGAGGAACAGATCAACCTCCACCTCCTCAGAAGTGTTGGTATCCGTCCACGGCGCGAATTTTTGAAGCGGTCTCTTGATCGTCGGCTAGATGCACGAAGGCGTGGCCTCCTAAGACACCGATCCCACCCTTAGCCTCGAATTCTCCCCACCCAAGGAGAACAGCCTGCGGTCATCCAAGTTCTTGGAGCGGAGCCACCCCGCCAACCTGTTCCTGCGGTATGCTCCGCCGTTCCCACCGTATCGCTCGAAGCGTACTCACGATCCCTTCCGATAGCGTTTTCGCCCTGATCTTCATGGTCGCGAACCACCGGCCGATCATCTGCGGTGTCGGGGCCAGGGCCCGGGCAGTTCTCCCGGGCATTCCGGCCGGCGTGCGCGTGGGGGGCTCTGCTGGGCTCTGTCGACGGTTCCGTGGTTCTCCTGCCACTCTCGGTTACGTCCCCGAAGTGCTCGGGCGCGGAGACGCAGACGTCGATCCGGCGGTCCAGCCCGCCAACCTGTCGTCGCGATTCCCCGCCACCTCCTAGTGCTTCCGTATCAATCCTACCCCGGAATGCATTGGGAAGTCGAGAACGTCTATGAGGACTGTGCCTTACCTGAGCTCGTCCACCTCCTGAACGACCGGCTTCTCATCGCGAACGGCGCACAGCACAGCGATCGCGCCGGTACCCCCCGGCGCGATCAGGAGCTCAAACGTGAACCGGCACGCCGTCCTCACTTCCCCTCCAAGCGGCGATATGGGCGGACGTGCCGGGAAGTCGATCTATTACACGTTATGCTGCCCCATACTTATATATCAACCTCAGACATTGTATCGTACATTCGAGAAGTCGTCCGTCAGTCGTACATATCGAGGTTCAACCCATACTAAGGTAAGTAATACCGTACACATGAACTGTCCGGAAACCCGAAGCAGTGCTGGCAAACATGGCCGCGACCGTATTCTAATCAGTCCTGAAAGAAATGAGATCGTTCATACGATGAAAGAATACTGTCCCAGCCAATGTTCCACAGCATAGCACCCTCCCGTCAGGCGAGATCGCGACGTGGGTCACTGGCGCTCCACCGCCCGAGACCTTTGCAACACACGACCAGTCGCTAGTCCTCCACAAGAGTGCCCCTTTATCATCAGATACCGACACGACGTAACTCCCACATGGTGAAAAGCATGCAGAGCGAACGATCCGTTGACCGGCGCGACGTGTCTCCGACAAGGATTTGAGCAAGGCTCCGTTGGACGCGTCCCAGATTCTCACTGCGTCCGACCCATCCCAGTCATCATCCCCCCACGGCCCTTTGTGCGAATGTGACAGCACCATTCTGCCGTCTCCGGAGAACATCACGGCATCTATCGTAGTTGACGTTGGCCGCCCGTTTTCCAGAACGAGGAGCTGTTCTCCGGTTTGCACGTCCCAGATCCGGATCATGGAATCAGCCGCAGTCGCGATGCGCGTGCTCCCCGGGCTGAACGCAGCAGCGTAAACCGTGTCTGCGTGACCTTGGAGTGACCGATGCAGCTTGCCTGACTCCACGCTCCAGATCCAGACAGTTGTGGGTGGCACAGTCCAGTCTAGGGATGTAGTCACGACCCAACGTCCGTCGGCAGAGGACGCCAGCAGAATCGAGCCGCTGGCGGGATGTAGATGCTGGAACGTGGTCGTTTCCCAGATGTATATAGCACCGGGGGAAGGGACTCCGGCCGCCATCCAGGTGCCGTCCGGGAACCACACACCGTGGTCACGAATTTGACTACAGTCATGCTCTAAATTATTGTGTGCTTCCTTGAGTGATCCGACTCTACGTCCACCCTGATGAAGGTCCCGGATCGTAGAATTGCCCTCGGTACCGGTAGCCACCACGAGATATCGACCATTTGGGGAAAACGCAAGGGCATTCGGGTGGTGGATGTCTTCAAGGGGCCATTCCTGTGAAATGCATCCACGTTGCAAATCCCAGATGACGATGGTGCGATCGACGTACGACGCAGTCGCGGCCCACCGGCTGTCGGCAGACATGACAATGGGAGTCGATATTCTGCCATCGTGTCCGGCATTCCCTGCTAAGTAGTTTATTAGGCCAAAGAAACCAAGTTTACTACCAAGGGAGTAAAGGCATGACTCACAGTACTCGGCATCAATTCTCACCGCACGACGTCCCGCTAATGCTGGGAAGAACCTTTCAACCTTGGGCATCCATGAGTGATGGCAGCGGCCATTGAGTGGCTCGGCACTGGCGAAAAACGAAATCGTTGGTTGAGCGAATGTCATGAGTGTCTTCTCCAGCTCGGCACATAGCTCTGGACTTGGAGACGGCCGCTTGTTGGAGGGGAGAAATAGTCGAAATGAGAGAATGCTGATGGCTGCAGTAACCTCCCGTAGCTTTGGGGGACGCCAGTTTCTCAAGCTGTCGATGGCCCCTTTAAGTTGGATGTTCACATCCTCCGACCGGCCTTCGGGCTTCCACTGCGGCCAGATGAACGCAGTCAATTCAACCCAATCTGATGGTGAGGCCAGAATGATATCTTCGACTATGCAGAAGAATGGATGTGATCAGCTCACAAGCATATATTAGGAATAGCCCTGTAATAATTATACGAACAGTGTTTACGGTCGTCCTTGTCAAAGAGGCCTTCACAAGCAAGGCTTATGAGCCTGTCCTTCACTGCTTCTATAAGCAAAGTAAGGACCATCCTGTCATTGCCCGGGCTAATCTAACAATGCTGAATGATGAGGATGCAAAGAACTAGGCAATGGCAATCAGATGGGCATATGCTCACAGTCAGCGTCCTCAAATGCATGAGCCCCCCTGTGATGAGCTTCTCACGTGAACGGTCCTCATCGACATGAATGTCCTTGCAGGAAAGCGACTCGATCCTTGGGAGTAAGAGTAGAATGTTGGAGAATGCGGAAAGGGACGAGAAGCGTAAATTCCGGAGGCATAGGGTCCGAATGTGCTTCCCCAACGGACGACAACACTTCAGGACAGACGCATGGAAAGTAACAGACTGTTCTTTCTTCTTAGTATTTGTGAATTCGATATTGGAGAGGTTGTCAAGCATGCGGAGCAGGGGAACGGGGGAGAATTCATCGGCAGGTATTGTGATCGACCGGACATACGGTAGGAGGTGAGGCTTTGTCTGCAGGAAGGCGCATAGAGCGAAAAGCTGGTCCCGATTTTGGAGCCTGCTAGTGACACATCCGAGGAGGACAATGGTACTGCGGGGATGAAGGTCGCTGCAAGTGAGGGTGAAACTGCATAGCGTTTCGGTACTATCGGCAGAGTGGCCGATGACCCTCTCGATGACCTCCCAGGGAAGTAAAGGCGACGACGACATAGCGGGTGAGTTCGAAGGAACACAACGGAGTGAAACGACGAGGGGCGCAAGAGAGCACAGGGGAAAGCTTAGGGGAAAGGACCAAGGACGACGAAGGGACGAAGCGCTGTGCTCCTCGTTTTTACCGCGTTGTGCAGGGTCAGTCGACACAGGTTCGTCGTGGAAACACGTGGTGGGCAAGAACCGTCGATTATACTCGTCCTCAGCATATGCACAGCTTGTGGGTACCTAGAGCAGCACAGCGATTGAGAACAGGCCCCCAAGGTATTTATCGACCAGGAATGTCGATTTCTAGCATTCGTGGTATCCTATACAAGCCCTGAGAGAGAATTAGGTTTCTCCCGATTTTTCCAACATTGACCAGCGGCTCACCTAAACCTTAATGTGCCGGCAGCCTAGTTTCCCACATTGAAACACGCGCGACGTGCTCCCTGACCCGCTCGCTCTTCTACGACGGAATCTCGTCCTCTGCTCCGGTACCTCCGCATCGCTCAGGGGATGCGCCCGGTCTCCACGGCGGGCGGCCGCCAGCGTGGCCATCACCCCTCGGCCGATCTACTCCATAGCGAGCACCGCATCCACCGACCTGTTGGAAGGCGCTCTATGAACATAGCCCCCGGAGGTACACCATCAACTTACAATGTCCGCCCCCGCGGATCAGAGAACCGCCCGCACATCTGCGGTGCATGCTTGCGAAGGTCCTGCAGGAGGGAGATATCTGCCGGTAGCATCAGACGAACTCGAGGAGAACGTTGTCTTTGGTAGGGACTCACCGAATGAGTTTGAGAACGGCCAACGTAGCCGCACTGAAGATTGAGTCGCGGACCTCGACTGTAATACGGTCGGCAATGCGAGAGCTGTACGGCTTGAAGGTGGAGGGGCTCGAGAAGGAGCCGGGCGGTACAGACGTGCGGCGCATGAGAGGTGGACGAAGCCAGAGAGAGATTTCACGTGGATAGAAAAATCTAGACTTCTTTGTACATGCGATGCCGAACTAGTAAAGCGGAGGTGATCGAGAGCGAACGCCGACTGGTCTCGCACGTCATTTCCTGACAATTTACTAGTCAAGAAAATCCGATATGTTCAGAACGGGATGACGTACCATCGGAATCATCGACGTCTGCTGTAGAGGGGGGGTGGCGTTCGCATGCTGGCTTCGAAGGCCTTGAGAAACGTTTCAACGGCGGATTTAGTGGGCCACGGTTCGAAGTCGGGACGGTCGTCATCTCTCTAACATCGCCTTGAGGCCGTGAACAACTACCAGTATTACAACTATCAGTATTAGCAAGTAAATAGGGCAGTCAGAGAGCATACGTACGGATAAGTCCGGCAATACGAGACGTCTTCACAGTCGATAAGATGGTGACCGCAACCTAGTAGACCAGGCTGGCGATATTGCGAACAGTACACCGGCTATGATTCCGCCGTCGCCAACCGCCGCTCCATTCCGTCGCGCTGGTACGCCCTCGAAGACTCGCCTTCTAAGTATGTTCCGATTGCGAGAATATACCTCGTACGTGAACCGTGGCCGGTCTGCGTCGCGCTCGCTTGCTGACGCGAGTGTTCCATGTTCCTAGTAACCCTAGGACAGGGGGTGTGCGTTTTCCAAGCACAAGCGATGACCCGTTTCAGCGTACGCATCGCGCACGTAAGCGTCTGCTGGCGACTCCTTCACTTCTAGGCCAGAGGAGGTCTGCCCGCAAGCTATTTGGCACGCGGAGGGGGCGATGTTGACTGCGTTGTCGCCAAGAGATGAGGAGGGGCCAAGGAACCCTGTGAGATGCTTTGTGCGCCTTGCGGTACGTGGACGGGGCACGCACCTCGAACTCAAGTAGAATGAAGGACCTGCATGCCACCATCTCGTCGTCGTCATTGCCTACTGAAGACGTCCAGGACAAAGGTTGTAATCCCACGAATAGCTCGATGGTATGGCTCTGCACCTGAAGCATTAGCAGGCATCCTGATTTCACACAATTCCTTGAAAAGTACAGCGTACGGTGAGGCTCACAATTGAAGAGAAAACTGGTGGGCAGCTTGACCTCAATGCCTCTGTTACTTCCCCACCAAGGTTCTCCGCGTACTCCGGGATGTCTGTGACCTTGCGATAGGCAAGCTTGCCTAGCGATGCTGACTTCACCATCTGCGCCCCGCTAATGACGAGGAACGCGTGCGAACGATGCAAGTCCGCAAGCCTAAGAGGAACGAACGCATGCATTTAGTTACAATCACCCCATAACGTCCTGCTGGGGACTCACGAGCTCGATATGTTGACTTCGCGGGGGCTTTGGACGGAGTCGACCAGGGGATGACGGTTAGACGAATGAATTTCCTCCCGCGAATCGTAAATGGCGCTCAAAGCCCAGCAGCATAGCATTTTGCCTCGGCATGGCATACTCCCTCTTGTCCTCCGCCTCCACGTCGTCTGCCTTGACTGTCGTGGTCTCGTCCACCCACCCATTCCGACGGCGGCTATGTTGGGGGAGAGGTTCTACTCAATTCCGCCAGCTGGAAGAGGAGAACTTCGACGAGGTTTGCGGAAATGTCCATACGTGCGTGCTCTTCTACCCTCTACCTCTTTCACCCTCTCTTCCCTCAAAGGCCTAACACCACTCATCAAAAGACGTATCCGACGGAATAAGCATCTCTAAGAAGAGAAACATCATATCCTCTCCTCCTTATTCTCCGTTCGGACTCGGGGGTCCGCCTACCCCCCACCCAGTACCGATGTCCTCCGCCTCCCCTTCCGCATCCCGCTCCCCGACGGCCTCCCTCCTTCCTTCCACGTCTGCACATGGGAGATCAATATCTACACGATCGACACAACCGGCATCCGGCCAAGCATGTTCAAAGTGACAGGAAGATCCACATGCCGGTCATGGCCTTTCCAAAGGACGACGCTGGCGAGGAGTGAGGATGAGGCTCGGTGAAGGAATCGGGCCGGGGTCGTACACGATGAAGGAACGTATGGGCGGAGGAGAAGATCCACAAGAGTTTCTGGGGAGAGCATGCCACGGTCCGTGCCATGATGCGTCTCCGTCTTTTACTCTCAACGCGCCATCTCATGACGGGATCCGGACTGGGCCGTCTTAGGTATCGATCCCAGACGTCCCGGTTCTCCCGCTGTTCACCCCGCTCTTGTTCTTGATCACCATCACGACGATGACTGGCCCTATGACGCGCGAGAAGGCGCATATTAAGTTACTTCTATTCAAATGTTCACCAGCTAAGCCATAAAGTTGGTGGAATAAAGTAAGATCAGTATTATTTGGTTTTGCAAGTAAAATTAAGAAAAACCCCTACTTCGCACCTGTCGGACAAGCCCATCTTTCCGACACCGCCCTCAAAAACACAGCGACATTCAGTTCCGTCTTTATCGCAACCTCGTGCTCTTCCCGAAAGAGTTCAGTTGGACGACGGACGAGGCCGTCGCGTGCTTCTTCGAGGCCAGGACGGTTGCGCGGGATGTTATCGCGAACATCGAGCTAGTGGAGAAGGAATTCTATCTCGAAGCTGAGGAGGTGGGAAGTGGAAAGTTCAGGAGGGGAGGAGAGATGGACCGATAGTTACATCGCTTGAGCTTCTCATCCAAGTTCACGCTGAACGTGCCACCGACGTTCAGCGTGCCCAACATGGCGGTCAACGTGCGTGCCACTTTTGTCACAGGTGTTGGACGGTCCGCGCTGACATCGTGACTTTGCCTTCGTTCTGTATGCGAAGTACTCCCTCTCGCTGAAGGTCCCATTCTCCGGGATGAGCAACGATATCTTGCTGAAGGTCTCCGTGACGATCACGTCGAGGATCAATCTGCACTAGCTCAAGTCCGAGCTTCAACCCCAGTCAAATCCGCAATCTATGTCCCAGACGGAGCCCAAGCCCGACCCGTCCATCGAGGATAGTGCACACTCAGACGTCGCGACCTCACGTTTATGGAGCTATTATCCGACGCGCGATCTGGATCTGCCCCCGTACGTACCCTTGGCGATTCTCGGTATTGCCGGCCTGGCTCTGATGAACACGAACAATGCAGGGAGTATTGGGAGGCTCAAAGCGAGTATGACGGAGGACGCCTGGAATCATGACTTGGTGTCGAAGGTCCCCGTGTACGACGGGGGCCGTACCGTGTTACCTGCGGTGAGTGTGTCAAGCTACCGCGCTATCTCGAATGTCGAATTTGACGATTGTTGGCAACGAACGCTTAGAACAAGATCACCCTGGGCGAAGCGCAATCAGCCCTATGCCGTGATTTCGACGCTCTGGCAGCTACGCTGGGCCGAGTATGTTCCATCCTCGGCCCATTTATGGTCGTGTCGTGTCGTACATCTGGGGGAGATACAGCGTGCCACTGCGTACTAATTGCACCCAGAGGTGCCGTTATGCCGCCGCGCTATCTTAAACAAACATGTGCGCGGGCCTCTGGGGTCAGTTCACTACCTGTACCGCCACACAGTGCTCCAATGCTTTGGCCCTCTAGTCACGACAGTCGGAGTATCCCTCGTTCGCACCGCCCTCGCCCCGACTATGCACATATATATGCGGACTTGTCGTTATGGCTAGGACTTCCGCAAAATGTCGTCTGACTTAGCTTGCTCAACGTTCCCTCGCCAAACCGGCCCATTTTCACTGGTAATCCCGCCGACGACCTATTGCCCCGGCAGCGACGTCGAAGGCGAGGTGCTATTGGAGTTCCCACAAGTACAGGACGAGCAAATCGACGAAGTCGTTGTGGAACTTCGGGGGAAGATCAAGGTGTACGTCCTCGTCCTCTCGTCCTTCTTATGAATCCCGTTCTGACCGCGCTTTGTGTCACCACCAGCTCCGTATCACATACGGCCCAACGCCAGCCCTCGACCGAGAGGCGGGAACTCATATTTCTCAAGAAATCTCTCTGGACGCGAGGGTCCGCATATCTGCCGCCGGACTGCCATGTCCTCCGGTTACCGTTCCGCTTCCACCTGCCCGCGGACCCGAAGATTCTTCCGTCTGTATTCTGGGACTACGTCATGATCACGTACCATGTTGAGGCAATCGCTCTCCGTCCGCGGACGTTCTTTGCGAACGACAAGAGGATCCGCAAGCGACTCGCGGTCGTCTTGAGGGGCGATCCCGCCCTCTGCGCGTCTATCAGATCTCTGGGGGAGGTGCAGGGCGGGCCGACGTGGAAGACGGTGCACAAGGAGAAGCAAGTGCGGCGAGGGATGTGGGGGGAGCAGTCCACAGCGGGGGTCGAGGTAAGGCTCATTCTCCGTCTCGACTGCGAATTTCTGCCCGCCTAATAGTATCTCCTTCGCACTGCAGCTGCTTATCCCGAACCAGCACGGCATCCTTCCTCACTCCCTCGGCATCCCCATCCTGATCAAGATCAAGAGCACGGCCCCCCAGCTCTCGCGCGCGAAGGCGGACAAGCACCCGGAAGGCAAGCCCGTCTTCCGCGTGATCGAGTTCGACTTGAACGACCCCATCAGCCTCTGGACGCAGCCGGCGGTCACCATCCGCGCGGCGGCCACACGAAGCACTGCACGAACGAGCTCGTGCTGGCGTACATCAACTTGAAGCAGCACGACGTCCTCCTGTCATCGTACTATGGCAGTAGGAGGACGACGTGAGGGCGGGGGACAAGGAGGTAATGGGGAGGTGGGTTCAGCAGTGGACGCTCCAGCCGACGCTCAGGCTGAACCGGTTCCCGCCGACGTTCTCGTGCGATTTTGTTGACTGCGCGGTGAGTGCCCGTGTGTCGGTCGCGTCGCGTCGGATTGTGTGTGGGTCGGTTCGGTGGAGGTGCGGTTTCCAGACATGGGGAACTCGATCCACGTCTCGATGCCAGTCACTCTCGACTCGGGCATCGACCAGACTATGCCGATCAGGGATGGTAGGGCCACCCGCCGGCGGTAGGCGACGACGACGACGACGACGACGGACGCCTCCTTAGGCGGGAAGACCGACGTACCGCAGGATGTGGAACGTCCGAACTTGCTGCCGTGAGCGCTTCCTTCGATTTCATAATGTCTTACCGTGTTGACTCGACGATGTCTCAGAACATACATACGTACTTCGATGCGGTCTATCATGAAGGGGTTGTTATCGGCGAGGGGGGCGGGCCACGAGACACTCATGCTTCCCGTTACGACAAAAACGGCCCCAGGGGTGAGAAACACGTAATGTTTTATTTTCTGGATTGCCAGGTGCATCGGCATCGCAACGTCTTGTGTAGACTGTTCTCTCCGCAGTGCTATTTCTAGCATTCGCTTCGGATGCTCTGATACTGGGCGTAGTCGGCCGTAAGTGCTACTCGATCGTACGGCATTGTGCCGCAGTAGAATATGCCTAACTGCGAATTACGGAGAGACTTCCGATTATACTATGCACGGTAGTTACGACTTAGACATAAGAATAGGAACACCTTCATGTGGACTTTATATTGTGCTGGAGACGAAATCAGTGACTCGGAGGTGAACAACGCCTGAGAAGGCTTGAGATGGGGATTGCGGGGGTGAGCGTTGATCGGACCGCCGGGATTGCTGCGGGAATATGATATTCGCCCATTCGTGGGCTGCGTCCACCACGATGTGACCACCTTCGCGTCCACCATGTACATCCTTGGGCCAAGTCTCTTCACCGGCTCGATACACTGCGGGAATATGCGCTCTTGTCGTCAGCTCTACTCCTAATCGACTTCTGGAGCGGCCTCGTGGTTCCGCAGCGGCATGTCGGTCAAGACATACGCCCGTACTTAGCACCTAGCTTCAATTTGAGGCACCTTCATCCCAGCACCCATGTCCTACCGTCAACTCTCCCTGCGTAACCCACCACTGGCACTCTCAACATAGGCCGGTGTCCATCGTGATACCCTCTATCTCCCGAATTCCGAATACCAGCCGTACAAGACCGGATCCACTTCTGCCAGGTCGACCCCCCACCATTCAGCCACCATGTCCCCCTCCGCCCAGGCAATCAGTCTTTCTATCCCATCCACCGTATATTCCTCGGGCAGCCAGGTTAATGGTGAAGTGTTGTTGGATTTCCGGCTGTTGACGCAGGACAAGATCCAAGAAGTACATGTGAAGCTCAGGGGTTTCGTCCAGACGTACGTCCAATCCTTCATGCTCCTCCTCTTGACTCTTACATCGACTCGCCGCAGGTTGATTACGCGCGACAAGACGACTCTCCGTGAGGTGCAACCACTCATATACAGCAACCTCTCTGTCTGGTCGCACGGTAGTGAATACCCCGCACCTGGCTCCGACCTCCTCCGTCTCCCATTTTGTTTTCGCCTGCCCGACTCTCTCCCGCCATCGTTCCAATACCAAGGATTCCAGAAGTCGGCTTCTGTGCTGTACTCGGTCACCGCTGTCGGCGTTCGCCCTGGCACCTTCCAGATGAACCGCCGGATACGCACCCCACTCGTGATCCTACCAACGGACCAGCTAGGCATGCAGGTGCGCCGAGCAATACCCTCGACGAGCTTCAGGACCGTCTTCGTCGAGGAGAAGATGCGGAGAGGGCTGTGGGGAGACTACGCAACTGCGCGAGTGGAGGTGCGTCTGTTCCAACTTCCATTCTCAGCGCGTGTGCGTCGCACTCATGCCGACTCGGCTTCGCCCACACATCGACAGCTCTCCATCCCGGACGTCCGCGTGCTGCCGCTCTTCTGCGACATCCCGTATCAGATCAAGATCGTGACCACAACCGCCCCACTCACCCTAGCGAAGGCCCAAACCTACCCCCCCGGCAAACCCGTCTTCCCCGCGCCGCCCTCCGCGCACACCGACGTCAACTTCAAGGTGTGCCGGCGCGTGTACATCCGCGCGAAGCGGTTCACGGCCGTGGGCGAGTCGGACGTCGCGTTCATCCTCGGAGAGGGCACGAACCCGTCCAAGCCTCAGCCCGCAGTGGTCATGGAGGCGCCGAAGCGGGTCTGGACGCCGCTCAAGGTGCGGGACGAGAAGGAGAAGGGCGGTGCGGACGAACGTGGGGTGTGGGTCCAGAAGGTGAAGCTCGCGTCGAAGATGCGGATCACCGTCCCGCCGTCGTTCGCGACCCGCCTCATACACTGCGAGGTACGTACGTCTCGAAGCTTGAAGCTTGAAGGGGGCTGGGTTTCGGCGTGTGCTGATAATCGCTGGGTCAGCACTTCTTGTGCCTGCAGGTCCCGTTCGCGGGGATCGGGAACGACGTGAAGCTTCGCGTGCCGATTACGATCAATTCTGGGATTGACGCACCGATGCAGCTCGACCAGCCGGGCTCGTGTGTGGGCGACGGCGACGCGCCGCCTCCGCCACCCATGCTCGATCTTCCACCGTAAGTCCATTGCGATGCAGTAGTTATGACAGTCCCATCTGACCATCGTTGTAGAGCGTACTGGGATGTGAACGACCGTGACTGGGGTCATCTAGACGAGAAGGACTAAAGGTGGCTTGGAACCTACGGTCATAGTCGGTGCGCGTTTCCTGTTGTGTCAATATGTCGTCTTCTGGATGTATTATGTCTTGCACTGTATCATATGTAGTTCTACCGATCTGCGCATGCTTTAATATGGATCGTTTACAGAGACGCGGAACTCCGGAATGCCCGAGCTCAGAACGAGTCTCCCAGGCCCATTGCCGGCGGATCAAGTTTACGTCGAAGTACACTTTCGACACAGCAACCCAACAGCAACCAATTTGTTTCGCCCGATCATGTACTCGGAATATCCTTGGAAGACACTGGTTTTCGGTGAAGTGGACACTGAACCCAACGTATCTGAACCCCGACTTGGGCGATCCGACCTGGCCTGTACCGCCTGCCATCACTCGAATGAGCGCTAACAACATACTCATTCCCAGCTGACAAGCTCCAGCGATCCTCGGAGGGAACGCGAAGTGCTGGGCTTTGAAATTGGCCGCCATTTGGTGCGTCCGGTAAGTTTAGGCAGAACGATACGGACTCGTGGCTGTGCAAGCGACATGAATGCCAAGTACGTCGCAGGTTGATCGCAAGGCACAACACCGGTTAGGTTTCGAATGCAAGCTCACATATCTGCAGTGGACAAGCTCGCCTGGGTATAAAATGACAGGGAGCGTATGTTCGAAGGCATCATAACTCGTACGCTCACTCGCTCACGACTCAAACAGATGAAGTTCATCGTCAGCGGAGCCCCTTCTTGCTTCACTCTCCACATTCCGCCAGCGGTTTACGCTTCTGGAAGCGTCCTCGAGGGCGAAGTCGAGATCCATCTTCGTGAACTAAACGAGGACGAAGTTGAGGAGGTCCACGTCGAACTGCGGGGATCATCGTATACGTACGCCAGACCTGTACCCGTGTGTCACTCGAATCGCTGCTAACACCTATACGTGTGCAGATGGATGTCTCGAGGCACCATTAGCGTTCAGGAGACTATCGACCTCGCTCACGACGACGTGACCGTGTGGACGCGACGCGGCCCGTACCCCCCTCCGGACTCGAACACCATCCGCGTCCCGTTCCGCCTCGTCATTCCCGGACGGATCCCTCCTTCCTTCAGTTACTGGAGGATCTTCGAGGGCGCGCACGTTAGATACTCGGTCGCAGCTGTCGGTGTTCGCAAAGGCGCGCTTACCATCGACAGACGTCATCTCATCCCCCTTCCTATCCTCCCGAGCGACGAGGCCGGCGCGGCGGTCAAGGACGCGTACGCGTCGTACGGATGGAGAACATTTACAGCAGAGGACAAGATCCGCAGAGGCTTATGGGGGGATTACTCCAAGGTGCACGTTGAGGTCTGTACGCTTCATCCGAGTCGCGCGCTCCGCCTTCCAATCGTGGCTCCGACGTTGCCAGCGCTGACACGGCAACCACCAGCTTGCCCTTCCTAGCATACAATCCCTGCCCCTCTTCTCGGACATCCCCTACATCATCACCGTCACGACGACCACCGCGCCCCTCTCGCGCGGCAAGGCGCACGAGCACGACAGCGACAAGGAGATCTTCCCGCCCGTCCCGCACGACCCGCACGAAATCGAGTTCGAGCTCCACCGGTTGCTGAGGTTCACCGCGAAGATCGTGCCCAGCCTCGCGACCGAAGAGGTCGCGACTTTCCTTGGGGGCAAGGTCGAGAAGAGGCCGCATGTGCACGTCGCGGTGGACTTCCCGTCAACACAGTGGGTGCCTTCCCACGACGCATCGGACGGAGGGAAAACGGGGTCGTGGGTCCAGCGTGGCACGTACCGGTCGACGTTCCGGCTGAACTGCCCGCCGACCTTTACGGTGGACAACATTGACTCCTCGGTAGGTGTTCTATGCGTAGGTTCTGTGTATTCGGCTGGCTGACCGCGGGTCCAGCACACGCTTACGGTGAAGGTGCCCTTCCCGGGGATAGGCAACTCCGTGAAGTTGGAGGTTCCCGTTATCATCACGTCTGGTATCACGAAGCCACTCGCGCAGGATCCGTCGAATGGGAAGAACGAGCCTCCATTGTTAAACCTTCCGCCGTATGTGCCAGTTCTCCTTCTCGTCTGTGGCCCCGATCCGTCTGACGCTCTCCTAACAATAGATCGTACTGGGACGCTACGCAGAGTCTAGACAACAATCCTGGCGGGAAAGCATAGATCTCTAACTTGCCTCAACTGGCACTGCAAGTTCGACGTACCTCTTGATTGTAACTTATACCTTGTCTCACGATGTTCATAAATGGTTTCCCGATCCTATCCGAAGGACGTTTTCGCGTGATCACGAGGGTGGATAACTTCAAACAGGCGATTGAATCCCGCTTACCGCCATGGCTACAATGAGCTGGGTGGGATACCCTCTACCGTTCGGACGTGATGTGTCGCTCAGGTTCAAGCTTACTCTTCTGCCTTGGCTATGTGCACTCCTTCCACCCGCAACTAACCTTGAACGAGTCCTCCTTGGAGTTGTTTATGATCATTCAGCTGATGAACATTCGAATACCCATTGCATCCGGACCGGTTTACATGCACCTAACAGTGCCTTCATTGAGGTATATGGGAAAAGCGGTGACGGTCCGCTTCCTCGCGCTGTGCTCGGTTCCTAGTGGAAGATGGGTAGCACCGGATCCTAGTACACTATGACAGGCCATCCTCGTCCGATTCACTGACATAAATGCCACCTCCAACTCACCAGTAGAGAACGTCCGAACATCGCGAGTCCAACGTTGTAGTCGGACTCTGATCAGTGTGGTAGTCATGTAAAATTACAGCATACAAAAAGACTGCGAGGTAAACGAAAGAGGTTCAGGGGCATGAGAACAGTCTCAGCGCTGCCCGCTAAGTCGGGGAGGCGCAAACAAGGATCCGCGTCTTTGAGTTCCACCTAGCTCGAAAAAAAAAAATAGGGTTCTTCGATGGAAGTCCTTGTGTCACCGCCACAGACAGCCGCTCGATCCGGCTCCCCAGAAGAGATCGCCCCGGAAAGCGTCCAGGACCGACGACAAAGGTGTCTAGTAGCATGTCTTGTTTCTTCTCGATACGCGCCATCCCTAAATCAACGCGGATGCACTGCATGACCTGCAACGATATTAGCGGTTCGGTCCCGATCATGGCCAAATTATGGTTTAGAAATGTCCAGTAACCCACTTGAAACTTCGCGACGGCATCCTGGAGAGCACGTCGATGCTCGACAAGCTGGACTGCATGCTCGTCCTTCGCCAGAAGGCGCTTGATAAATGTTGCCTTGCGCATTTCTTTCATGGCTCTGCCTATCGTTTCCAATCTCCTGTAATTATTGTCAAGCGAAACGGTAAGGTGACTCAGTCCGTAGCACATGTACGCTCACCACTCGAGGTCTGCAAGGCTCGTTCTGGAACGCTCGCTGAGGTCACTTTCTTCAACCCCCTCAGTCTCTGCGAGCAGCCCATTCACAAGCTCTCCTGCGAGCGCTGCGATCTTCTTGCACTCTTTACGATTGCTTTTCATGCCCTAAGCAAAATGAATTAGTGCGATTTCTGAAGGATGAAGCAAATCAGCTTACATCAGCATATGCGACGATCTGGTCCATGGTATCCGCGATCCCCTGCATGTACGGTACGGAGCTCCCTAGCTTGCTCGCCACCGTGGCAGAAACCTTGAGCCCGGAGAGGACGGTCGCGCCGCGCGGAATGCGGGGATGTACTCTGGCTTTGATCTTGATTACTGTCGCCGACAAGCGATCGACCATCCTTGCAGACTTCGTGGAAAGCCTGGAGGAGATGGTCATCGCTTGCGAGGACGTTGACGTGCCAAATTGGCTAGAAGTCGAGTATTATCTTGTAGGGTGATTGTGGGTGGGTGCGAGAGGACTTCAGTCCTCAGAGCTCGTCCCCTCCCTTGCATTGACGCCCTAGGACAGCTCGAGGCTATCCTATTCGGAAGCCATGGGCAGCGCCTTCCTACCTCACACAGAGTTTACACAGATCTGAGGCAACACGGTGGTCAGATGTAGTAAGGCACAGGAATATCTGCGCATATGCTTCTGAAAGACAAATACACACCTGGACCACGAATGTTACAAGAGGGTTGACGATCGAGAGTCAAGCTTCAAAGTAACTAATCATAAAAAACGTCAGTCGTAAGTCAGCTGAATCCACTCACCTGGACGTAGTGCAGATAGACCATTTTAGTAGAGCCGGGGTCTCGAGTCGGTCAGCATGGTACGGAAATGTAACCCACCAACATTCGCAACAGCCAGGACATGATACAAATACAGATCTCTCCAGTGTCAGCGATGGCCGCGTTATATGGAATATATCTTTAGCTCGAGTCTACGAAGGAGTTCAGTTTAAGCATGCCCGAAAGCATTGCCCGACAACTGCGTCCGCGCGCGATGACGGTTTCGGTCAAACTGCCACGGCGCTAGTTGGCTGTAACGCTCAAAGCCACAGGCGTCATCTCTGCGCTTCAAACTGGCCTACTCCCTCCATCACTGTCGCCGTCGTACGGGACAGATCTACTTCCAACCTGCTCTGCTCTTTCTCCTTTGAGTCGTGCCAGTCGAATGCCAAGCGATCTAGACCAGTTCGTCCTCGTCGTCTGCAAGTCCATGCCCGTCCCACTCAGTCCTTGACGCGCGGCAGACAAATCGAGCAGCTCCTCCGCTGCGAGCCCATCTCCGAAGAGCAGGTTAAGCGGCTCTGCCTCAAGGCCCGCGAGATCCTTATCGAAGAGGCCAACGTCCAGGTTGTGGACTCACCGGTGACAGTGAGTGCACCCCGAATTCGTGGTGTGCCGGGGCGAACGCGGGAAATGACGCAGGGTTCGAGATATGCGGGGACATACACGGGCAGTTCTGGGATATGATGGAGCTCTTCAAGGTCGGCGGGGCATGTCCAGAAACGAACTATCTCTTTATGGGTACGTCCGTCGCGCGTAGGACGCGTTTTTGTGCTGAGCATCGCGCTGTAGGCGACTTCGTCGATCGCGGGTTCTACAGCGTTGAGACATTCCTACTCCTGCTCGCCCTCAAGGTTCGCTATCCCGAACGTATGACCCTCATCCGCGGAAACCATGAATCTCGGCAAATCACGCAAGTGTATGGCTTCTATGATGAATGCCAGAGAAAATACGGGAGCAGCAACGTGTGGAGGTGGTGCTGCGAAGTCTTCGACTACCTCGCGCTCGGTGCTATCGTGGACGGGCGGGTATTCTGCGTGCACGGAGGGTTGAGTCCAAGTCTGCAGAGCATAGATCAGGTGCGTGTCCCGTCCTGTGGCGTTCGCTTCCCTCATCCCCCCAACCCGTGGTCCGCACACAGATCCGCACAATCGACCGGAAGCAGGAGGTGCCACATGACGGTGCAATGTGTGACCTATTATGGTCCGACCCTGACGGTGCGCCGCCTTCTCTTCTCTGACCCTGCATCTGCAGAATCTACATCTATATCCGACTCGGCCCTGGGACCTGACGCGAGACGCGGTGTCGGGCAGACATTAACGGGTGGGGCCTGTCCCCTCGTGGGGCCGGCTACCTCTTCGGAGCCGATATTACGAAGATGTTCGCGCACCGCAACGGGATCGACCTCATTGCGCGCGCGCACCAGCTCGCGATGGAGGGCTACAAGCTCATGTTCGACAAAACGATCGTGACCGTATGGAGCGCCCCCAATTACTGCTACCGGTGCGTCGACCCATTTCGCGGGCGACAGGCAGCGTCCCCGTCCATGCGCATGCTCATGCTCATGTCTGGAATCTCAACACGCTCCCGTGTGTGCGCGCAGGTGCGGCAACGTCGCGTCCATCCTCGAACTGGACGAGTACCTCGGGCAGGAGTACAAGGTGTTTTCGCATGCGCCGTCGGTACGTCGAGCAGCCCCATCTCCGCCCGGACTCAGACTAGCCCTCGGGGCCCCGCTGACCACAAGCGGACACCGTCGTTCCCACAGGACGTGCGATCGATACCCGCAAAACGCCCCCCCGCTGACTACTTCCTCTGACGTCTGACGTCCGACGTCCGATCACGCGGCTCCCCTCCGCGTCCGTGTCCGCGTCCCCGTCATAGTCCACGTCCGTCCGGGCGAGGAGGTTCCGAGGGCCGGGATCGCGGAGGCGTCGACTTCGACTGTTTGTGCCCCTTTGTTCCCGTCGCGCGCCGCCGCGCTGTCATTCGCCCCACCGGGGTTGTTGTACTTTGTTGTAGCCCAATCTGATCTCGCGGCTCTCACGTCGTGGTGCGCGAAGCCTTTATCCGGCGTGCTTCTACTTACTTACCTTGGGCGGGAATCTGCCCAATAAGAATCATTGCCTGCATGCGTCGGAAAATAAGAGGATATACGCAAGCGGCAGGTGAGGTTTTGATTGCGCCAGAAATTAGCTAATGGATCGGAATCGGTGTCAAATATCGGATATCTTGGGTGGTTCGATGTTCTGCTCCATTTGGCATTAGGCGTCTTTGTGGCGTTGACCGTGCACCGCATTCGATTTTGGTTACTAGGTTAGTGCGCCGTCGGTGCAAGCCCACTGTTCGCCCTATGATCGAGCCAGGCGCAGGAAAAATTCGAGGCCGAGGCACTTGCTCAAAAGTTGCACTGGAAAATTTGAGTTTAGGCTTACTTAGGTGCGACCCGACATTGCATTCGCTTCCCTGGTCAATGAGACCGCTTTGAGACCACCCGTTCGATGACGCCCTCGCTGCGGTATTCGATTCCTGCCGTCACGCCGATGACACCGAGAAGGAACACATGTTGACGGGGAACGCTTGCTCCGTCACATATACGATACGATTCGCTCAAGATCCTGCCTGCCGAGCACGTCCACGCCTCATGCGCGGCTGCGACATTCAAATCCGCAACACCTTCCTCCACGCCAACCTGCAGCTGCACAAGTAGCGGCTCCACTGCCTTATTGACCGTGCGTGTCTGTCTACTAGTACCATCGCCCGAAGTTAGAGTTCTCCGGCCTGTGATCCTCGCCTGTTCTCACGTGGGACCCAGCTGTGCACCGGTGGTTCTATTCGGTGCCTCCTCCAGACGAGTGGGGGCGTGGAGATCGGAGGGGCTCATTCAAGCGGATCCATGTGTGCCTTCGAATTCGCCGCATCTAGAGACCCCGGCTTCTTGCTGTGCACGCACGAGTCAACTCTGCGGGTGGGAGGGATGCAATAGGATACGGTCTAGATGGTATTGCTAGTGTGGATACAACAAACAACACAACAACATTGGGTGCCGCCCGACGGACGTCGACGGGATGAGATGAGAGGATCATGATCTAACAATGACAATGTATCGGCATACTACACGGTAGGCTTGCGATGCGGTAGAGGACGAAGGAAGCTGCTAGTGCTACGTGCTACGAAAACAGATGCTGCTGCTACAAAATCAAAATGCGTGTGGGGTGCCATAGAGGATGCTGCTCGTCGTATGTACAACTTCAAGAACAGAACAAGGCTCCGCATGCGCTTGTGGGCGCCTGCGCAGGCGAAGGCGAGCGCTGAGGTGCGCCGCCGCGTCTGCGGATACGTAACTTACACGCCCTTGGTCTTGCTCGTCGTCTTGCTGAACAGCTTCGCCTTCTCCAGCGCTGCGTAACCTGGAAATGAAACGCAAGGTGCCAAGACGTGAGTATGCACGTGCGAGGAACAGAAGAGAAGAGGAAGAGGAGAAGCGTAATGGACGGCGGACGCACTGTTCTTCACGAGCAGGTTCTTGTAGTCGACGATCGTGATGTCCTCCCGGGTCAGGTTCTTGATCTTCCTGTCCTTCACTTCCCACAGCTCCTCGGCGACTTGAGAAATCAGTCCTGCAAACGAGAAGCGCCAACGCAGCACGCAACATGAAACGAGAACATGCGTCAGCCAGCTGCCTCCATATCGGTCAAATGAGGATCAACATCGAATAGAAACTCCGCGCTATGCCACGAATGGCGATGCACCGCAGCGCACCGTGTTCCTCGTATGTTGCAGGCCACGCGCCCGACGAACCCGGCATGCACGGGGCTTCTCCCAGGGAGAGAGGGAGATGAACTTCGAAGAACAGAATCCACTCACGGAAGTCGTGCGAGACGATGACGACACCGCCCTCGTACTCTTTAATCGCGCGCGCAAGCGCGTCGATGGACGCCATGTCCAAGTGGTTCGTTGGCTCGTCCAGCAGCAGGATGTGCGGGTGCTCCATCGCCAGCTGCGCGAACACGACCCTGCGAGCGCCAGATAAGCAAAGCAAAGCAAAAAAAACATGCGTCCCGTCAGCTGCCATGTCATGCCCCTCGCCTCGCGAAACATGCCAGAACGCCAAATGCCAAAACGCCAACGTACCGGTTCCGCAGGCCGTCAGAGAGCTGCTTAATCGGCGAGGTCTGGTGTGCGCCGGACAGACCGAAGCGCCCGAGTTGCGCGCGCCACGCCTGGATGTCCTTGTCCGGGAACTTCTCGGAGTAGAGCGCTTGGAGGTGCTCGATCGGCGACTTGTCGTACGGGAGCTGGTCCGCCGAGTGCTGCGAGTACTTCGCGAGCTTGAGACCGACGTGCCGCGAGATCGTGCCTTCTACGGGCTGCAGCGCGCCGGTGATGAGGTTGAGCAGCGTCGACTTTCCGGTACCGTTCTGGCCCACGATGGCGATGCGCGAGTCCATACTGCAGAAAAAAGAAACGTCAACACCTTATCTGCTTATCGCGATCACAGAAAAGAGGCAAGACATACTCGATACCAAATGAGAGGTTCTTGTAGAGGTAGTCCTTGGCCTGGCCCGAGTACGAGAACGCGACGTCGTTGAACGCGAGGATGGGCGGCGGCAGTTTCGGGACATCCTCGAAGTTGAATCGAAGCGGCTTCGGGATCTCGACCTTCTCAATGAGCCCGGCGGCCTCCATCTTGTCGATGATCTTCTGCTTCGACTTCGCTTGCTTGACCAGGTTCGCGTACGTTCCCGCCGAAGCGATGAACCTAAGATCCAGGTCCAAAACGTCATGTCAGTTGCCATCCAGGAACGCCGAGCGCGCGGTACCCGACGTCACCCGGCACGACGAGCCAAGAGAGGAAAGAGCGAGAAAACCCACTTCTTGATGTGCGCGATTTCCTCCTGCTGTTTGTTGTACGCCTTCATCTGGTTCACCTCGTTCTCCTGCTTCGTCCGGACGTATGTCGAGTAGTTACCGCCATAGTACACCAGCTTCTTTTTCGGCGTGAGGTCCATGATGTTCGTGCAGACGCTGTCCATGAAGTCTTGAGAGTGCGAGGTGATGACCAGGATATGGTTGTACATCGACAGATACGCTTCCAGCCATACGACGGCCTCCAGATCCAAGTGATTCGTCGGCTCGTCCAGGAGCAATAGGTGCGGCTTAACGAATAGTGCGCGCGCGAGGGCGACGCGCATCCGCCACCCTCCGGACATGTCCTTGGTCGGCCGCGCCATCATCTGCTGCGAGAACCCAAGACCGTGGAGGATCGAGCCCGCCTTCGCCTCGAACGTGCTCGGATCCATCTCCTCGAGTTCTTCATAGAGCAGGTCAAGCTGGAGCTCGTCGACGTCATCGGCGACAGAGAGATCCTCGATGCGCTGCTCCAACTTCGCTACCTTCTCCTTTGCCGACTGCACGATGTAGTCCACCGCGTTCACTTCCGAGGGCTCTGCCTCACCACGGACGAGGTAGATATCGATGTGGTCCGGGATCTCGATGTCCCGCTCGGCAATGGATTGCAGCAGTGTCGACTATCAAGCGGGAGCGAAATGAATACGTGTATGATAGATATCGCAGGGTCGCGCGCCGACCCGTTGAGACGCACCTTTCCCGAGCCGTTTTCGCCCAGCAGCCCGTACCGCTGCCCGTAGTTCAGGGAGACCTCCGCGCTCTCGATCAGCAGCCGTCCGTGGAACGAGAGCGTGAACGAGTCCATCTTGATGTCTCGCCCCTTCGGGTCCGACACCAGCACACCCGCCGCGCTCCTACATCCCGAATCCACACACCAACCCCACACCCAATCCCCGTGTCAGCACACACAGATCCCCAAAAGTAAAGGAACAAGGCACGGAAGCACGCACCGATCCGTCGCAATCTGGAGCTTCGCCATCGCGCTGAGGTCCTCCTGGCTGGTGGCGGCGGACATGCTCGTGAGGGGTGTGTTGGTCGCGCTGCCGTTGACGGAGCCGGTGGGCGTGGTGCCCGAGGGCGTGGACGTACTCGTCGAGGCGTCCGTGTCCTTGGCCGCCTTGTTTTTCGCGGACTGCTTCGCCGCCTTCTCGGCGAGCCGCTTCTGTTTTGATGCCGAGGGCGCCATGTTGCTTAGGGGTCGTTAGTCGTCAGTCGTCAACAGAGAGTGCGTGTGCAGTAAAGTCTAGGTCGGTCGAAGGGAAGGGAAGGGCAGAAGAAGAGAGGGGAGGAGGGAGGCGGAGAGGTGCAGCACAGGCCCAAGCAAGAATCGATCTGGGTGTGGCGCATAAATTTCCGCTTAGATCACCAATTGATCTCGCGTCCGCATATGGAAGGCGTCCAAGTTCGTCGCTTATCGCTCCTCCCGCCTTGGGCCAGTGCCGCCTTTGAATCGAATCAACCACTCGCTCCCACTCAGAGGCCTTCGCGGCTTCGGGAGTTCGACTGAGATGTAGGGGGCCTTCTCGTCCACCCAGGTATGGGGGCGATGGACGAATCGCGGCAGCTCCAAAAGACAGATTCTCGTAACCATGCATGCGGACGATATTCCCCGGGCCCCAGAGCTTGTCTATGTTTAGTTTTTAAAAGCACCGACCGCTCGTCTCACCTCATTGCTTAGGCATCCAACATCTGACGAACGTGATAGAGTTGCAGGAAGCTTCTATTATGATGATGTTCTACGATGAGGGGGAGGAAATACCAAGAAAGTACGTACGCGATACATGGCTGTAGCGGACTGAGTACTGAGTACTGAGCTGTAACATTGGACACTGAGTAATCAGGAACGGGACGGGGATATATACAAGGGCGCTGGTGGTATGTACGGCGGCGGCGACAGAGTCCGAGCCAGAGGAAAAAGCACAGAGGATGAGGAGGACAGGAGGAACCTAGCAGTAGCAGGGCGATACACTAGCGAGCGGAAGCAGTACGATATGTGGTGGACGATCGACGGAGATGGAGATGGAGATAGAGAGATGAAAACGAGAATGAGAGTGAGCTAGAAGGAGAGGGAGACATGAAAGACAGGCGCGAGATTACTATAGGCATGCTGTACGGCGGGACCGATATAATAGAGAGGGAGGCATAGCAGATTCTGATATAGGACATGGGGGTTGATGCAGATGGAGGTGGCAGTGGTGTGTAATGACAGAGAGTCGGGAAACTTGTACAGCGAACAGAAATAAATATCCCGCCTGCGCGCGCGCGAACTCGGGAGGTACTATACTGAGAGTAAGTATGTAGATAGCAGCGTGATGGCGAGTGCATGGTTTTGATGATAGCGTAGCGTACGACTAAACGGTGAATATCATGCGAGATGTGAGTTACGGGATGTGTGCGATGTGCAATTAAGTCAGTGATCGTGGTGTGAGAGAACGAAAAAAAAAATGAACAGTGCAGGTAACGTTGACGAGGGTCGAATGGAAGAATGCCAGGGAACGGCCGCATGGTGCGGGGAAGCAATGAAAGACGGAAGCAGAAAGGCGAGCGGGAACGGTCGAGTTGGGCGGGACACAGCGATGATCGCAGACGAGAAATGAAATCACGAAGCCGAACCCGAGCCTGCAAAATGGAAGACGGAAGCGACCCCCACAGGGCGCCGACGACCACGGACGCGGACGCGGATGTGGACGAGGAGGGTCGGGCGCGCGCGCAGGTCGGCCACGTCGCAGCCCATGGCGCACACAGACGGTGGCGCAACCTCCGCACGTCCCTTTTCCCTCCCAAGTATCACTGCACCAACCGCCCCTCAACCCCGCGCCACACCGGGTGCACCGGGTGCGCCGCGTGCCCATGTCCATGTCCGTGCCCATGCCCGTGCATAACCGCGCCCGTCTGGATGTACTGGTGGCTCGCATGCGGCGCCCTCGGCTGCGGCTGGTGCAGCTCCAAGTACTGCTCGTGCCCGCCGCCCGCCGCCTCGTCCGGCGACGGCTCCCTCCCTGTATGCGTGTGCGCGTGCGCGTGGGAGGCGACCTGGTAGTAGTACTCCCCTTCGGACTGCGACTGCCCTTGAGGAGACGCGTGGCCGTGGCCGTATCCCCCAGCAGCAGCCGCAGACGCGTAAGGCCCTTCGCTCTGCGCGGACTGCGGCGGGGACGCGTGCATCTGCGAGTGCGAGGTGTACGAGAACGCGTGGTGCGCCGGTCCACGGCTCGCGAGGGCCTGCTGCTGGTGCTGGTGCTGGGGTTGCTGGGGTTGCGGTTGCGGGGACGGGTAGCGCACGACGCCGCTCGCGGCGGTCGCCGAGCCCCCGGGATCGCCGCGCATGACGCGCGAGCCGACGAGCGGCGCAAGCACCGGCCGCTCCGAGCTGTAGCGGTCTGAGACGCCCATGGAGCCCGAGCCAGGCTGGTAGGCGGGCTGCTGGGGGTAGTTGAAGTGCGTGTGCGTCTGTGTGTTGTGCAGCGCCGACGGTGCCTGTGGACCTGGCTCGCGCGCGAGCGCCGGGAGCGTCCTGTTGTACATCTGCTGTTGCGCCTGCTGCTGCGGTTGCTGTGGCGGCGGGACGTGTTGCGTCTGCGGGGCGGCCGGCGGGTGGGAGTACCCCGCCGACGCGAGCGAGCTGGACTCGTACGAATTGTACACCGGCACGATGTGCTGCTGTTGCTGCTGCTGCTGCTGCTGAGGCGGAGCGGGAGTGACCGGACTGAGGGACCCCGGCGGCGACTCGGCATAGGCTCCCATCTGCGGCACGTAGCCATATCCAGGCGTCGGCGGGGTGCTCACCACGGGCGACGCGGAGTTGGTCGAGGTGGGAGAGTGCTGCCGGATCGGGTTTGATATGTGCGCGATGGAGTGCCGGTGGGAGGACGACGCCGGCTGGGACTGCGACTGCGACAGGGACACGGGGCTCGCGCTCGTGTTCGGCTGGGGTTGTCTCGCCGCCGGCTGGTGATAGTGGTTGTAGTACGGCACCGAATCCTGGGGCGACATCTGAACGTGCCCTTGTACTTGGCCATGGGCGCGGTGGTGCCCGTGAAGACTCTCGACTGGTGACGCGGGCTCTTGGTAATGCCCGTTAGTGGCGGGAGAGACGGGCGAGTAACGATCCGATTCCGAAGCAGGGTAGGATTGTTCACCCTGGCTGGGGTAAGGCCAGCGAGGATCGTCTCCAGGTCGGCCGAAGGAAGACGCACGGCTGCCTTGGGAGGAGGGCGGATAGGCAACTTCTTCATGATGATATGAAGGGTGGGACGAGGTGGGAACCGGAGCGAGCGAGGAATGGGCGTATGAGATGGGCGAATAGTATGTTGCCTCGGGTGTTGACCTGGATGATCGGCTAGACTCGCGCGCAGAGAGAGTCTGTTGGGGGAAGCCGGGCGCTATGGGCGGGGGTAGGGTGGGATACGCTTGGGCTAGCGGTGGGGGTGTATCTGGCGGCTCCGGAAGACCCGAAGGCAAGGTCGGGTAGGCCTGTGTGAGGGCAGGGGGCTCCAAGGGAGGGGAAGGAATGGGAAGGGGAGGAGGAGGAGAAGCCGAGTTTGGGGAATCGTTCTTTGAGCGCTTTCTGTTGGAACGGGAGCGGTCAGATGCGCTAGCGCGATTCATGGCCGCCCGGGTCGCGGAACCCGAACTCCTTCGGGAGCCTGGAGAGAGGTGGATGCGATAGCTGTGGAATCAAGGGGATGAGCTGTATATCCTCGGAGGCGAAGAGGAACGGAAACGGAGGCACGGAACACGGGAGAGAGTAATTACGCGTCACCGCCGGCTAGGATCACGAGGGTAGAGGGAGAAATGGAGGACGAGCGAAGTGGCGACGCGAGGAAGGTGGGGACACGGGGAACAGTAATACTAGGAATACGAAAACTCACTGCTGTTGCAAATTGTCCTGGCGAGAGCAGCGGGTTTCACAGCCAGGGAAAGGGCACTTGTGGTTCCTCTCGCCAGTATGGATCCTTGTGTGCCTGGCGAGGTGGCCCGAGGTTGTGAAGGAGCGGTTGCATATCTGGCAAGAGTGTTTCTTCTTGGAGGGGAGGGAGGGAGGGGATGGATGGGTGGGGGAGGGGAATTCTGAATCGAAGGGAGAGTTTGCGGGAAGGAGATGAGTAGGGGCGGGAAGGTCAGGGTCATTGGAAGCAAGCATCTCGAGTCGGCTAGGACGTAAAAGCTTGTGATCGGTAGAGTTAGCGAGTGGGGGCGGGTAGAAATGGGGAGAGGAGGGGGCAGTTATTATGGGCGGGCTTGCATAGTCTGGGGGGAGGAGGGTGGCCGGGCGAGGGCGGGAGGGAGAAGGAATGGCCGGGATAAAAAGGGATAGGATGTCGAGGACGAGAGAGGGAGTCGGGCGACTGGAGGAGGAGAGAGAAGGGAGCCGGGCAGAAGTTGAGGCGGAGCTTGAGGCCGGAGGAGTGGGCTGGGAGTGCCATTGGGGGCAGGTGGGAGATCCTCCAGAAGACGCACTCAATCTAGGCGCCCATCTCCGCCGGCAAACTGGCCTCTTCCTCACTCCCATCCCACACTGAAATCTACCCCGATGTCGGACTCGCCTCCTTACGAATTCTCAATCGCCTCTCCCTCCTCAATCTCTCAGGGCCTCCATCGACGCGGAGCTCCTCACTCCCAGCCCCAAGCGGCCACGGCAACAACTCACGTCTCTCCCTCCAATCTTCGGCAATCGACGATATTGGCTCCGCTTCTTGGTCGCCACGTTTCATCTATCGCGCCCGCCACCCCGTGGGAACCTGCTGTACTCGCCCTCCTTGCGAAATGAACGCCATCCTCCGATCGACGTCCACCGTCGGCGCATCTCCCCTACCAGCTCTCTCCCACGTCCCTGCCCCGCCCTCGCCCCGCCCTGCCGACTCCCATCCCGCCTCCTGCCTCCCGCCATCAGCGTATCGTTCGTCCCTCGCTTGCCCGTCCTCCCCTCCTCCGGACACGCCCAATCCACCTCGCCGGTCACGGCTCCAGTACGAAGGCCCCTTCCCAGCCTCGTGCTGCCTCATGCCCCCCCACCCATCTTGTGCGTGACCGCCTAACCCTCATGTCTGACCTGGCTATCTCCGAGAACCGCTCTCCCCAAACACGCCCTCCCGCGCGATACGGCCACCTAATATCCTACATTCATTTCTCCTCCACCTGCCAGTCCGGTATGCCTCCGCGTTCCTACCCACCCCTCGGCACGCCCTCTCGGCCAAGTCATCTGCTTCCCCACTCCTCCTTCTCTTCTTCGCTCCCACACCACCAGCTCCTTCTTCGCACTACGTGCTACAGACGTGCCTGCCTTCTTCTCTTCCTCCTGCCCTCTTCACCGTTCCCCGCCGCAACACGCGCTTGTTCCCCCAAAGCGCCCGCGCCCCGACCCTTTCGCAATCACCGACGTTGAGTTTCGTACCGGCAGCGAACACTGCGCGCGCGCGTCCGTACACCACCACCAGCAGACTTAGGGTCATAGGCACCACCCTAATGTAACATTCAATTTCGGACTTACGCCCGTCCTCGACGTCCGGCGATCCGCGAACGCCCACCCGCAGCTCTATCTCGCTAACTTAGCGAGAAGCATCCCAAGTACTATGAGTTGGAGCGATCCTCATACTGCCAAACGCTCAGGTACGGCTACCACCCTACCTGCTCATCTTCACTATGACACATGCGGCAGGTGGGTGCTGTAAGTAGTCTCTAGCGAGCGCGTTCTCTCGATCTACATGGCTGACCGCATCTGCTTCCGTCTCGCTTCGGCAGCGTACGCGAATCCGAACCTACGGCCACTCGAGATGCGCCATCAATGAACCCTCTTCTCGAGCACAGTCCACCACCCAACTATATGCGGCTTCCCCGACTTCGATCGTTGCCGCCGGCGCGCGACGTCGCACGAATGTCACGGACCTTTTTGTCCCCCCAACATAGTCTTTGCCACACTCCAGCAGCCTCTCGTCCACAGCCGCTTGTCGCGCTCCAGCTCGCTCCAGTCTCTCTGTCTGGTATTGCTCGAAGTATGCACTCCAGCCATGTTCGCCGACCTCGCCATGTCGTGCCTCCCCACGGTGCGTCATCGATCTGCGCGTGCGCGCGTGCGTCGCAGTTCGGAACGGGCCAGCTGACGCCCCCGTGCAGGCGGAATGTGCCGTTGCGTTGGCTACGCCCGCGCGAGCGCGGTAAACCGGCCTGCTTCTGCGATTCAAACATACGCCCCAGCACCACTGGTCGTGGCCGCAATGCCCCGAGTAACAGACACACACGAGCGACGCTCAGCGCACCCGTATGTGGCACTGTGGCAGCACTTCCCCGCTGCCACCCGGGTACTGTATGTGTAATGTCTTGCGGTTTCGTCGAGGAGTCTTAGCGTCGTGCGTCGTTTATGCGCCCCGAGCTCAATCTCTGAGTCTGGCGACCGAATTCGAATTCAAGTTTGCCGTGAGGGCACACGCAGCATCGAGCTTCGTCGAAAAGCCTCCGGCGTACGTTACCGTATCCCCATTCCCGGTGGGCGAGCTTGAGTTAATGAGAGGGTTTGGACCGCCTCCCGAACTCTCAGCTCGTCGAACCTTCGATGAGGACCCTGACATAGCGCGCACGCGGCATCTTCGCGGGTACTCTACGCCCTTTTCAGGCACGTTTGCCCGCCCCACTGCCGCACAGTGCCGACATAACGTACCGCAATTATCGACGCACCGCAAGGCTCGCGCCGACCTACGCCGCATAACATATGTCGTGATGTCGTGCCAGCCACAGGCACGTGGCGTTCCGCGGACATTGCGTTCAGTGTTCACAGCGCCTGCGTGCGCGCAACGCCCGGCGCATTCGGCTATCGCCCCTCCTCTCGAGCTTTACGCGCACTTCGTGACCTGATATCCCTGATGCTCGTCCAGCACAGGACCTGGTGCGACTCGGGCTTCTTTGTTGTCGCATCCGGCGCCGTGCGCGCGCACTCTTCACGCGCACGAAACCCCGGCCGCACTTTCACGGGCATACCGCTCTGGAGGTCCGCATTGTCCTTTTCGCGTGCGAGCTAGCCCTCCAGCTGACATCACCGCAGTACGCCCGGACCTAAAACGCTATAAACGCAGCTCTATCGCCCCCATTATAATATCGCCTGGCTGCGCGCGGGCGCACGCCAAGCGTCCGCGTCCTTCACGACAAACGATTCAACGAATCCCGCGTATAGGTTCCGAAAGACAGAGCAATGCAATACTCGGGTGGTGGTTCGTGCTTCCAGCACCATCGGAAGGAAGCACGCCAGCAGGCATCAGCGGCCCTAGCATGGTTCTGCATTTCTGCCGTTTTGGGAGCGCCACGGGAGCGTGCCGCTACTCAACGGGCCCGCCCAGGCCCAAACCCCCCTCCTTCCATTTGGCGCCACCCCTCGTTATTCGTCTCCGGACTTCCAGCCGTTCCTTCCTGTGCGCGCGGGCGGACCCTGAGGATCTCACTCCGACGGCCAGAAAAAAACAAAAACATTCAGCGAAGAATATGGCTGGTCGGCGGCGCGCGCGAGGCTCGAGCTAAGAACCGCAAGACACCCCCACACGCCCGCCTAGAAGATCGAAATCAATGTCGCCTTGGCTACCTCGTGGGCTTCGGTGCGCGTCCTCCCCCTCTCCCATCATCGGTTCATCCCCCGTCCCCTGCTCGCTGCAGCCTCCCATCATCGCATCACTATTTATTTTTTCCGCCCTCTACAGTACTCGGATTCGAAGCTCGGACCCAAGGTCCATCCGGGGCCCAGCCCGCCGCCACCAGGATTCGGTACTTTGGCCTTCAGGAGTTCTGAGTGAGCGACATTGAGATTTTGAGTATCGGGAGCTGAGGACTAGAGGGCTAACCACCGGGTATACGGACGTGACTCGCCCACGGGTGCGTATGCCCGTCGCAAGCGAGCTCTGCACGGTGCGCCTTCGCCTTCGCGAGCGGTGCGAGGGCTAGGGCTAGGGCTCGGACACCCCGGTCTGCCGCCTCGGACCGAGGTATCTGAATCCGGGGCAGGTGGCTACTTGGCCACTGCCCAGTGACCTCCGCCGCCGACTCGGACGTCGGGGCACTCGTGCTCGCCCAGGGAGAGGGGACCGCGAAAGGAAGGAAGGGGGGGAACCAAGGAAGGACGGATTAGCCGGGGACGCGTGCATCATGCGTCATACATCATACGCGCATTCTCAGATGTCGAGGTGAGGCGAGGGGCTTCTTTGTGGCGCAGCGTGTCCGGATTTTTTGGGCAGCGGACGGGCCCAGGTTTCATTATGGTTGTACGTACGCGCGCACGCCGCCTCGAGGCCGTGCGCAAGGGTCCGGCTGGGGAAAAGAATCGCGGGAGTGGAGGGCGTCGGTAAGCGTGTATTCTAAGGCCGGCGGGTGGGAGCGGGAGGGGCGGGACGGCCGGGGGTTGCATGTGCAGTGTGCACTGGTCTCCGAGTGCGTCGTGGGCAAGCGAGGGTGTGCTTGGGCTTTCCGGGGTGAGGGACGTGTATTTCGGGACTTCTCTGACTCGACTTCCTGCGTTCGGATGTGTGTGTAGAATACGCGTCGTGCATGCGCACCGTGCGGATAGCCAGTGGAAGGTCGTCATTTCCGAGGAGCAATGTCGCTCAGGAGTCGGAAGGGGTCTCGTTGCAGCCTCGGCCTGAGGCGGTATGTCGTATACCCTATCACTTGGCTGAGCACGAAAAATTGATCATCCTTGGATTCCGAAATTGCTATGTATAGAAACTTAGGAATTACGATACCGGTAATGCGATCCGCCCAATCTCCCAAAAGCGGATAAGGGCGCGTAGAAGCAGGCGTTTGGTAGAATGACCACGTGGGCAAGAGGATCTAGCCTTTTCCGCGAGCCGCGGACTTGCCGGGTGCTGTGCCAGCCGAACGATTCCAATTGCAAGTCCTTCCCAGACTCTGAGCAGTCTCTTCGCAACGGGCAGCCCCTCATCTCAAAGTCCCTCCTACACTCTTTCACGCCGGGATGGACGACATGCAAGGGCCGTAACGTGCACAACACGTGGTACGTCGTAGTTCCAGGCAACGTGACGAGTCGGAGTCCAGCCTAACTTCAGAACCTCAGAAGATGTACGCTGCTGGGCTCGGCCGGGGATGGACTTCGCCCCAATTTTCCCTCCTATTGTGAGTGTTCAAGTGTTTGAGTTTCAATGTCGACAATTTATCGCCGGTGCCTTGTATTCCTCAATTGAATCCGTGCACGGCTGCCATGGTTGCCAAGTAGCCTCTGTCAAACCAACGTTGAAAGTCGCAAAGGGCTCCATCTCTCCCCTTGTTCGAGCTGTCGGTACTCGGAGGGAACTGTGACTTCGGGGTCGTCCACGCTCCATCGCAATCTCTCCTCCGAGAGAGCCATTGGTCCTGAAGATGTGTATCTTATTAACCGTCTACACCTTACACGCTACCAACGAAAGGTATCGCTGGGGCTCGAATCGGTCGTCAAGAAGCTGAAGAAAATGTTGGTGTATGTGCCCTTCCTCTTGCTGATTTTCATTGTGACGGGATTTGAGCGTTGACCTGCGTTTCGTCTTCCGTTCCGTCCTGCTGCCGCAGATGCGTCCAAGACCGCCCATTTTCCTATAAAATATCGCCATCTGTCCTCTCCAGGACCTTCCTGCCAAGGACACTCCGATGCGGCGGTGTACGGCGACCCACGGTCCTAGGTCTTCCGCCTGTCCCTACCTATCAACTCGACGTTTGGCGACCCTCAATGACATCAAGACCTGTTCCTTTCATGTCGTGTAACAACCTCGCAGCTCTCTCACCAGTATCCTCCATCTCCGATACCATTTGCACCTTCCGAGGACGATCCTCCAACGTTTCATCAATTCACGGCCAAAAACGCTGCGCCTTTATTGTACTTGGTCAGCGTCGCCATCGTCGCGGCATCCATACCGCCCTCGGTGTCGGGGGGACATTCGCCCCTAGGAGGGTGGAGTGTGACCTTACTCTGCGGCCGGCTGCCCAGCCTCAAGCAGTAGCGGCGTGAGATGTAGGCAGCGCCTGAAGCCATTGCTCGGCTCGACGTTTGTCGTCTGCTTTCTAGATATTTCCTCCGGCCACCACACGTCTGACCGCTTGCAGCGCGACCTTGATGCCCTAGTGCGAACATGGGTTCCCTCTCCAGGCCCCGTCGCCCACTCCTCCATGGACATTCTCTCCATTTCCCGCCCGAGTGGCAGTCGGCTTCACGTCCGACTGACCGACATATTGCAGTCGCAGTTCTCCCTATAGAGCCTCTGCCCTTCGTTTGGACCCGCTTCGCTAGACAGCACTCTCGAGAGATACCATAACCACTGCGCTCATGCTCCGTCCGCTGCCCGCCCACTGCAACCGCTCTCTGTCGTGAGCGTAAGCGTCGGCATCGTGCGTTGAACATTGTCTTACGCGTGCATGTACGATCGAACAGGTTTCGACTGTTATCCCTGGACCGTAGCACACATAATGCCCTTCTCTCATCGACAATCACTTCGTGCCCAGCGTCCGCCCGAGTAACATGATCATCACCGAACATATGCGGCTGGCAACCGGAATGTGAAGATCTAGTGGGCGAGAAGCGCGTCTCCCCCTCGCCTTTCTATGCTCCAAGAATGAGTTCTGTACGCCATTAAATACTCATCGGATGCCGTCGGACAAGCGCGGTATCAAATGGATGGATCTAGATCGTAAATATTGCCCCGGCACGCCAATATTTATGCGCATTGTATCGTATGATGTTCGGATTAACATCAGTAACACGTCTTCTATAACGGGGTAACAAGTATGAAGTATGAAGCGTCCAGGTTGCAAGCTAAAAGAAAAGTATCGTAAAGGTGTGAAGGCTGAACTTGAAGCACCGCCAACTAACGCAATTGCGACTCTATCCTACTACAGTCCTGATCGGCAGAAACAAGATCGTGCATACGACGAAAGAATACTGTGCCAAAACCAGTTCCACAGCATAGCACCCTCCCGTCCGGCGAGATCGCAATTTGGTTTACTCCGGGCGCTACATCGTCAGAGAACTCCGCAATGCATGACCAGTCACTAGTCCTCCACAGAAGTGCGATGCTATCATATTCATCAGATGCCGATACAACGTAGCTCCCGCACGGCGAAAGGCATGCAGTGTGAGCAGCGCGGCGGAAAATGTGGTGACGTGTCTCCGACAAGGATGCGAGCAAGTCTCCGCGGGACAAGTCCCAAACCTTCACTCCACCGGAACCGTCGTCCGTTGTCGCGTCATTATTGTACGAATGCTCCAGCACGGAAGAATGGGACAGTACCATTCTGCCATCCGGGCCTAAGAACGCTACGGCGTCTATCTGCCTTGTTGCCTGCTCTTCCAAAATGAGGAGCTGTTCTCCGGTTTCCACCTTCCAGACACGGATTGTAGAATCGCCAGAACCGGTCACAACATGCGTATGCTCCTGGTTGAACGAAGCAGCGCGAACCCAATCCGTGTGACCCCGGAAGGACTGATGCAGCTTGCCCGATTCCACATCCCAGATCCAGCAGCCATGAGGAAGGTCACGGTACGCCGCAGTAATGACCCAACGTCCATCAGCGGAGTATGCCAGGAGTTTGCCTTTCCACGCAGTGCCGTGGAAATGTAGACGTTGGAACGTAGTCGTTTCCCAGACATGTACAGCACCGTCGCCCTGGGGTCCTGCTGCTATCCAGCTCCCATCGGGGGACCACGCGCAGCTGATGGTTCGGTCACCGTCATCGCCGCCTTCTGCCATGAGTGTATGGAGCCGTACACCTTGATGAAAGTCCCAGATCGTGGCCGCCTCGCCCCTTGCAGCGGCCTCGCTGTTGGCGGACATGATATATCGACCGTCTGGGGAAAGCGTGAGAGACTCCACCCCGCCCTCGGCCTCTTCAGCGAACCATTCCCGAGAGACGCATCTGCTTTCCACGTCCCAGATGATAATGGTACCATCGCTCGACCCAGTTGCCGCCCATCGACTGTCGGAGGATATGACAATCGGAGTTGACAATACGAGGTCGTGCCCGGTTTTGGGGCCTGTTGGATATTTGTTAGGCCAAAGATACCGAGTTTGCCAATGGAGTACTAGCGGCATGACTCACAATATTCGGCGTCGATTCTCAGCGCATGGCGTCCCGCCAACACTGGAAAGAACCTTTCGAGCATATGCATCCACGAATGATACCGGCGGACGTTGAGTGCCCCGAAACGGGGAGAGAACGAAATCGTCGGCTGAGGGAATGTCATGAGGGTCTCCTCCAACTGAGCACATAGCCCTGAAACAGGCGGTAGCCACTCGATGACAAGCTCCCGAAAATCGTAAAAGGAGAACGTCGCAGTCACTTCTCGTAGCTTTGGAGGGCGGAAGTTCTTCAAGACCTCGATGCTGTCCTGGATCCAGTCTTCGGGACTGTGTTCCGTGCTGAGGCATGGGATCCCCCAGGTGAGTGAGCTTAATTGAACCCAATCCGATGGCGATCCCAAGAGTAACTTTTCGTCTGTATTAGCATAATGAGTGAAATAAGCTCACGAGCACAGAATAAGCCTGTAATACGGACTGCGTTTATGGACATGATCTGTACAGAACTTGAACAAGGTCGTAACGCTGTGCTTTGCTACTTCTCTGAGCAAGATAAGGACAGCGTCGTTGTTGAAACCCCTAATCTGGTAAATCAAGGTGAGCAACGTAGGGCAGAAAGAACTGCGTGACGACAGTGACAGTGATATACTTACGGTCAGCGTCTTCAAACGTAGCTGTTCCGATAGGCGCCGTATCGTGTGCTCTGGATGTATATTATTGTTCTTGATAGATAGAGTTCCGCAGGATAGAGACTCGATCTTCGAAAACGAGAGTAGGATGTCCGAGAACGCAGAAGGAGAAGGGAACACCAAATAGGCGAGGGATAGCGCCCGAAGATGTTGTCCAAACTGATGACAATATTTCAGGAGGGACGCATGAAAAGTGAGAGGACGGTCATGTCCAGGCCAAGCATCATCCAAGTGGATCTGCGAGAGGTTGGGAAGTATGCGCAGCAAGGGATGGGGAGAGAAGTCGACTGCGCGTATTGAGACAGACCGGACGCATGGTCGGAGGTGTGGATTCGTCTTCAGCAACGCGCAGAGGTCAAACAGCTGGTTCCGGGTCTTGGGCTTGATATGGCAGAAGAGGAGAATGGTGCTGCGGGGACGGAGGTCGCGGCAAGTGAGGGCGAAGCTGTATAGGGTTTTGGTGCTATCAGCAGAGTGGTCGATCACCCTCTCGATGACCTCTAAGGGAAGCGCAAGAGACATGGGGAGCGAAGTTGAGAGAGAACGACGGAGAATGAGGAGGTCAACAACGAGGGCAGAGAGGAAAGGCCAATCAAGCGCTGTATTCCTCGGTTCCCCAGGAAGTCGGACGTTCAGCTGCGATCCATGGAAACACCACTCCTCGTGCCTCTCGGATGATAACGCACCGCCTCACAGAGAGTAGAATTCGACGTCTTGGCACTCGTGTTGTGTCGCACTCCCGCACTGGGGTCAAACGACGTGATTTGTCTCTGCCGCGCCGCCCGTCCACAAACTAGTCGCCACTGCATAATGACATTTAGTCGCGTGTTCTGAGATTGCAAGCACTTGTCTATGTTACAACATTGCGATACTTCATCATGAAGGTCCGTGCCCATGTGCCTTGCTCCGGAGGTTCATCGACATCCCAGATCGCGAGCTTCCCCTCGAACATCCGCGAACGACTGGGGACCAGTTCTATTGGAACAGCAGCGAGGCCGCGACGTCCACATTCCCCCCCGCGGCGTCCAGGAGCGCGACCGCATGTTCCCTCGTCGCGCCCAGACCGACCAACATGCCGATCTTGTCCTCCGGGTACCTGCTCTGCGCCTGTTGCTGTTGCGGCGCCGCTGACGGACCTCCCCTCCCAGCACCCGCGCCAGCCGGAGCAGGGGCCGCCCCGAGCGTATGGCCCGCCCCTGGGAACGAGGCGTGTCCGCTCGGTCCCGCCCCCGGCGCCGACCCAGACGCAGCCGCAGCCGCGCTCGCAGCTGCCTCTGCCTCCGCCTCCTCGGGGTTGCGCGCCTTGTCTGGGAGCTCGTGCTCCGCGAGGAACGACACCTCGCGGCCCTGTATGCGGAGGACGTTCTTCTCGAGGTCGATGCACGCCTGGTGCGCCTTGAGCATGTCGAGCCCGAAGAGGAGGTCGACCGCGCGGCCCTCCATGATCGTGAACGAGCACGGGAGGTGCAGGTCCGCGAGCTTGAGCTGCGCGCTGTGCAC